>JADLZL010004363.1:600000-832239 GCA_015844335.1 Chrysopogon serrulatus | reverse complement strand
GTGACTTATTTAGCCTCCTGAAATTTAGGTAGCATTCCACTTAGGTTAGGGAACTACTTCGATAATGTTATGTTTTTTTCATATATAATATAAATTGCTTCCGTTTACCAAGCTATTTGACAACACATGTGTAAACCAATCTTGGTAGTATGCTGATTCTTTGGTAATCAATATTGTTGTGTGGTACCAAATTATGTATTTGTGGGATTAGCGTCATTATTAGGACTCCATTATTAGATGGAATGATCCGAGAGAATGTAATCCTAAGTGACAGTTTTTTTCTATCAACTGAAGATCCAAATAGAAAGGTATGTGGGCATGGTTACATCTGATTCGTTTTGAGATAGACAATGTGATTGAGAAAAAAAAAAAGTTTATTTCCCTCTTTTACTAGACATCTTGTGGTGGTTCAAAATTCTACTTATCCAATTTTAGTATCCCTTGTGGAAAGTGTTATACACTACAGATTGAAACAAATCCCTAGCATCCAATCTAGGAATAAGTCCTGGGAATTCGTTAATACCGTGGAACTATTTCAACATGATGATATCTTCACATAGGAATGTGTGTGCCACCAATTACAATTTCAATGATGACATGGAGTTGCAGCCTCCAAGAGTGACCAAGGATAAGCAAAGTACCATAGGTGACTAATGTGCACTGTCGACATAGGTGACAATTGCTATAGAGCATATCTTTTGTATTTTTCTTGGACAAAGATTGTGGTCTGGCAGCGGCAATTTCTCTAATGTGATCAAAGTCTATTAGTGTTCGGATTGCTATTCAGTGGATGCACAAATCATTTGACATTGTATATCAAACTGAGAATGGTTGCTTAGGAAAAACCTTAAAAAGCTCATAACAATTCAGATAGTTCTCATATGTAATTACTTGTAATTTCTTAATTAATGCATTATGTTTTGAATTGTTATAGTATGAGCAAGGTTGTGGCTCGGCTCTTATCAAGTTGGTGAACCTGCATTGCCACGCTCTTTGTGAATGTGTCAATTTCACGAACTTTAATTTGCATTTTGAATTAAATGTTACTTTAACATCAATATTTAATTTTATAGCATTGTTATCTTATTGTGTGATTGGTTTGTTTTTAGTACAAAAGTTTTGTTGTGCTTATCGTGCGATGGTTTGTTTTTAGTACAAAAGTTTTATTGTCCCGTAGCAACGCACCGGCATGCTTCCTAGTAGAAAAAAAAAAGCAAGAAATATAAACTAACATGTGTGCTTGAAACTGTTGAAGAAAAGACCCAGATTTTAGAAAGCCACTCCCAACCACTACTTCTGAACATCACATGGATATACTATATTTAAGGAAAAAAATATACCATATAACATTTCATGAATACAATATAACTATAAAAAAATCATCGTGGAACATCTCACTTATACTACATGAAAACTAAAAACATAACATAAAACATTATGGGCCCGTTTTTATATAGGGTCAAAGGGGTGACCTGCGCTCCCCAAGTGCAAATCAGTATGTTTGATTTACTTGGCCCAACTTCCGGCCTGGTCCAGCAGATGCAAATCTTCCTCTCTCTCCTGCACCAAGAGAAATGCCCGAAAGCTTTGTTTCTCACGGGCCGCCTCGCTCCATCCGCAGGAGTCCAATCCTATCACCTCTCGGTCACCTCCCGCACCACCAAAACCCTTTCTTCTTCACTCCGTTGCCACCGGTATCGTCCCCGTCCGACACCGCGCTGCATCTAGGCTCGCTTTGGCATTCCACGCTAGCGGCGGAGCTTGAGTGCGATCACCCAAAGGCTGCTGCCCGCCTTGAGGACCTCTGGCTAGTGCGACCGCCATGGAGAGCGGCATGCCCTTCTTCCTCTTCTCGGGAGGCGCTCGATAGCACCGCCGCCACCTCGGGGCCTCGCGCATGGCTGCCCGGCTGCCTTGACGGACGATGGTGCTGGCGAAGTGCCCGCTCGAGGCGCATGCACCACGCGCCGATGGCCACGAGATCGGGCACAGAAATCCTCCAAAGACCGCCTCGCTGGAGCATGCCTCGTACCGCGGGCAAAGCGAGGCCCGCGCCGCGGATGACCTGCACCACCGGCTTCGCCTCCATCTCTTACACTCACGCTCACGCTTCACCGCCCATGCCGAGTTGGGAGCACCGCCGCCGCCGAAGCGAGGCTCGGGCGCCGGCCGGCCGGCGGTCATGCTAGCTTGAGCCGTCGCAAGGCATGCCGCGGCCACCACCCAGCTTGCGCGACCTCTCCCTAACTCGGCGTGAGATTAGGTGTCTAGCAAGTTATGACTAGTTAGGGTTTTAGAGAGCATGAGATTAGGTGTCCGGCAAGATGAAAGTTTGGGATCCATCAAGGTTCTTGAAACAAGGATCAAGGTGTATGGTTTACAAGGATTTGATCATGATTTTGAGGTCAATGAAACTTGGTCAAAGATCAAGAGTGATTTGCTTTGTCTCAAAACCTATGCGCATTTCAAAAGCTTTAAATTTATTTTTCATACATAAATACTATGCAAAGACATGAAATGTAACAAACAAGTTTATTAGATTGTAAAAGTTTTAGAAATTGTTTCGTTCACTAGCTAGATTGTCAACAAACTTAACTAAAGCCTACAAACTTTTAGAAAAATACTAAATCATGGATTTTATTAAGTGTTTTCTATGCACATCTCAAAATAGAAATTTTGAGGTGTGACAATAAATAGATCGTTTTTGCAATATTTTAGTCATTGCAAAATTTAGGTGAAGTATGATCTGTAAAAAGTAGATCTTTGAATAACAGATTGGTCAGAAGTTAAAATCATTTTCACAAAGCATGACATCATGACTGCCTTGCTTTTCTATGGGAGCTGAAATCTTAACTTAGTGAGCTAGGCTCAGGTCGCAAATGTTTTTTTTTTCTAATGGAGAAATAATCAATTCATTTTCTTAATCTGTGATACCTTAACTAGGTAGCAGGTACACAAATAAACATACGGTAACAGAAAAAACTAGATGAATTTATTTTTCTTAATTTACAATATGATTGAAATTAAAAATATGGAAAACATTTATAAAAGTTATTATTATGCTTAACAATTCAAAGCATAAATACCTTGACAGTAAAGATAAATCTCTCACAACAAAATAAAAAGAGTGGAAGTAAGAAAACCTTTTGATGCGAAAAAAAGTTTTGCCTCACCTTTTACCGCCCCCGCCCCGATCCCGCCTCACGCCGCAGCTCCCCACGGCGACAAATTTGGAAGCTGCGCAATCAAGTGCCTCACCCCTGCGACAAATATGGAAAACGGCCTCACCCATTGGCCCTTGCGATCGTGCTAATCCTCGCAAGAGCGAGATACCTCGCCACCGCCTGCAAGATCGGCGTTTCGGGTCATTCGCTCCCTGAAGACGCGATGTGGATGCTGCTGGATTTCTTCGTCATCATTCGCTCCTTCCCGTGATGCGAGCGAGTCCAAAGAGTAGTGCTCGGCGTTTCGGGTCAACCCATTGGGTCACCAGTGGCAAGGCCTTAATTATATTTTGGGTTGACCTAAAAACTAATCTAAATTAAATGGGTAATACTGTGGGTTAGTGTTTGGGTCGATTATTTTGACCCACTTGCAAGCCGATATCTGATGAGCGTGTATGGCTTGCATGGTACTGTGATGCTGAATGCTACTTGCTTGCTACGTACCGGCCGTTGCTTGCATGCTATACTTGCTCAAAGCCGGCTGCTGCTGATGGCTACCAGGTACTGATGGCTTGCATGCTAGTACTACTTGCCCGCTGCTTGCGTTGCTACATGGTACGGCTTGCTGGCTGCTGCTAGCGGATTGCCTATACGTGCTTACTGGTACGACCTTCTCGGCAGCGCCATGGCCAGCCTACTAGGAGGTGCTGCTGGTGGCCTGTGGCTGGGAGGTGCTGCTGGGAGTGGATACTACTGGAAACTTGAAATTCCCTTGCGGTGTACTACCGTCAGGGAAAATAAAAATATCGGCATAAAAATATACGTATGGTCATAAAAAATAAAAATATCGCCATGAAATTTCTTACGGTGCACTTACCGTCGGGGAAAATAAAAATACCATCGGGGCTAGCTCGACAGGGGTAATTCCAGTTTTGTCCGACGTTGCTCGAGAAATTTCAAGTTTCAAAGTATATGGCCGCTGGGATGTGGGCACGGCCGGGCTGGGAGGTGCAGGGCTAGGGCAACGTGAAGGAAGGAGGCGGCGGTAGATACTTTATGCGCTGGCACGAAAGAGTTCCGTATGAAAAAAGAATAGCCCAAAAAAAGTACAAAGTGGAAAGTATAGAGTTTTTAGGAGGAATATATTTTGGAAACTCAATAGAGATGCTCCAGATTAATTAACTTGTGATTTTGTTGTTTGATTTAGATATAGATTTTATGATTTTTAAAATGTGTAAATTGTACATGAATATGGTCGAAACAATGCAACCATTTGTGCTATACAAACATGGTTTTGTTTTTAATTACAAAGAGTATGTCCATAAAACTGTTGCCTAAACTTTATTATTTTATAATTTGAATTATTGTGTGTTCTTTGATTAGACATTTAGATTGTAGTTTTCTATTAATATATAGGTGTTGTAAATGCATCCTGTTCCATCGACAACATTGTCACGTCTCCAAAACATAGAATGCAAAGCGTTGATGAAGGCACAAGAAAAAGCGGCGGCGGGAGGCGACGCCACTGGAGGGAATAGTGGAGTCGCCGATGCCAATCCTGAACAAACGCGTATATATGGGAGTCCTTCCCAGGTTTTTGTCAAGTTAACAAAATTGCCAAGCCCAATTGCTAAAACGTTGGATAGCAGATATTTAGACTTTTTGGCAAAAACAAGAATACAAAGCCCATTTGCAAAAACCATTGGAGTTGCTCTTGCATTGTAGAATGAGGAAACAAAGGTGTGGAAGTAGCAATCTTTGGGCCTTCTGGTTCGCGGGATCGTGGCCCTTTCTTGCTTTCGAATTCGATTCTTAGCTATGACCGAATAGGAGCGGAGATTTAGCTGTTTTCTTCTCCTTGCATAGAATTGGAAAGGAGTCGTAATGTTAGGGCATGATGGAAATCAAAATATTGCTGCAGCAAAGGCGCTGTTGCCCTCTGGTTCCAGAAAGAAATTTGAGCTTATCTTAGGCTTGTTGTAATATTTCTTTATTGTTAGTTTTTCACATATTGCTGAGAAAGAAGATTTTGGTCACTAATGATGACTTCCTCTCCTTCTGCCATTGTTACGTACCAAAGTTTACTTCTACAATGGGGCATGTTTTTTTTGCTGTGATCACCTTGTCAACCCCCCCATCTGTGGACAGAAACGCTCCTGGATCCTGGAACAAGACAGCAACCCAACCTATGTGGACGTCAAAGGCGAAGGCAGCACCGCCTCTGCCGTTGCCATCCGGCTCCTCGGGGCTGGCTGGTGGTGTATCAGTTGAGCTCAATGGCCAGCGCACGCTCTTGAGGCCTCGTTTGGCTGCTTGGGTATCGACGTGGATCGGCCCATAAACCACGTGGGTCGCGGAACAATTTCCACGTCGGGGTGAGCTCCCCGTTCGGCCCAAATGCGCATTTGGCTGCTGGAGTATCGATGTGGGTGACCAATCAACACACGCCAATACACCGGGGTAAAGAAAATCTCCACCCGACTCGTGGAATCGCGTCTCGCCCTCGCGGCTCTCGCGTCGCGGCCGAGCGAGCGAGCGCGCCGCGCAGGCCGCCGCCGCACCTGCCGCCGCCGCACTGGTGCCACTCCGGTCGCCGCTCCAGCCGCCTCCTCGCCGTCGCCACTCCGACTGCCTCCTCCTCGTCGCATCCGCCCCTCGTCGTCGCCCCTGCCCCGTCCGTGACATCTCGTCCTCGCTCAGCCATCCACTGCACACCAGCATACCCTGCTCCGGTGAGCCTCTCCTTCCCCCTCCTCTTCCTTCCATCTCCACGGTTCTAATGCTTTGGTTCTTTTTAGTCTAGGGTTTCGATTTCACCTTTCTTCTCTGACAGATACGGTTGAGTTAGATCTCGTCCAGTTGTATCTTGACTGCTATGTACAGTTGCATATTTCCTCTTTTCTTTTGTAGAGTTGCATCTTTCCGGTAGTCAGATCCAGTAGAGTGAGACTTCAGCTAGTTTAGTAGACAACTCAGGTTGCGGCACCTTGTATGTCTCCCCGTGATATTCTAAGGCCTGGACTGGACTCCACAAAAATTCATTATTAGACCGTAGGATGAGCTCACATTGGTTAGATTGGCATGGGTGTCTACAAAAGGTTGTTCCATTCATACTGAATGTCACCTTCGCTAGTGACATGTTCAGACATAAGTGATATGTTCAGAAAAATCAGAGTTCAGAACCTGGACTTTATTTCCTGCAATTTTCCTTTTTCACAGAAATGAGAACTAGGTTTTGTGCTTAGAGCATGATCAGGTCAACAAATATACTATGCTTACATCAGTGTCATATTAGTAGGTTGCGAATTGCGATCCGCTGTCAGCAAAGTAGCTCTTGTGAATCTCCACTGGATATTGTTCATAGAAAGGCCTAATTTCTCCTGTTCTAGTTAATTGGATAGCGAAAAGATAGTGTCAGTATTGTGCCGCACTCAACTTGTATTAGTTAACTTGTAAGTTGTACTCTAAGAGCATTTCTAGGTGTACCTCATGAGATATTTTGCTTGCTATGTTGTATATATATTGTAGTTTACTTTTACTAAACTTTGTATATTCGTGTAATGTTTGGACAAATCACTAGATGGCAAGCTTTGTTAAAATATGAAGTCTGAACTTGCACTTATTGCAGATAGCACATATATATGTCCACACATTAGCGAGTTGTTTACTAAAACTGTGTTTTTTTTTTTTGGCTAGTTGCAGTTGTCTTAATAAATTCATATTCCTTCTAGTTAGAAGATAATGAATTCGCTAATTAGGAAGAGGAAGGAAGAGGAGGATGATGAGATTATGATGTTCTGGTTGCCTGCCCTATATCTTTTAACTAGTAATGGAGGGAAGGAGAAAAGAGCAAGACATACTTCAAGTCATTATGGTGAAGAAATGATCAGAAATATTCTAGGGGGACATGAAAAGAATTGCCTTGTTGCTTTCCGCATGGAACCTAACATATTTAGAGCAATAGCGACATATCTTCGAACAGAACATCTTCTACGTGATACGAAAAAAGTATTACTGTAGAGGAGAAACTTGGGCTTTTTTCTTTACATGATGTCTCACAATGCGAGCTATGAAGATCTACAACATGAATTCCATCATAGTGGAGAAACAATTCACCGGCATATTAAGGCGGTTTTCAAAGTAATCCCATCTTTGACCTATAGATTTGTCAAGCAACCTACTGGTGTTGAAACTCATTGGAAGATTAGCACAGATCCACGGTTCTTTCCTTACTTCCAAAATTGCTTGGGGGCTATTGACGGAACACATGTTCCCATCACCATTTCTCAAGACAGGCAGGCCCCATATAGAAATAGAAAAGGTACCTTAAGTCAAAATGTGATGGTGGTGTGTGATTTTGATCTGAATTTTTCTTTTATATCATCTGGTTGGGAGGGATCTGCAACGGATGCAAGAGTTCTTAGGTCAGCCATGCTTAGAGGATTCCATGTGCCTCATGGGAAAAAGAGCTACAAGTACAAGAAACAAGGATACCTCTACAAGTAGCAAATCACAAAAGGCAGCACAAAGGCGTCGACAAGATAGGGAGGTGGTTGAGATTATGGGAAGGCTCTTAGAAATAAAAAGAAAAGCAAGCTGATGCTGAGTTGGCCCAACAGGAACAGGCAAAGAAGTAATCCAAATGAAGAGTTCTCAATCCAAGTGTGCGTTTTCTGTTTGTGGATAGCATGGAAGAGCTCTCAGATGATGAGAAAGTTGAGGCCTATGAGGTTTTTCAAGGATGCACAAAATCGATCCATTTTCATGACTGCAAAAGCTTCTACTCGTCTCAAGTGGTTAAGGAAGAAGATCACAATCACATGATTGGGTACTGCTCCTCTTCCCATCCTCTTCCTTTATACTGCCTGCACTAGTATCTAACTATTTGCTATAGTATAAAAAGTTTGTCTTTCATGCTCTGAATTGAGAGCACACAAATTTTAGCACAGCCACCTTTTCATTATTATCTCAATGTATTCTTGCATTAGTCCCTTATTGCAATAATTTATCAGATAGGTAGTAGTAGTTCCTAAGATTAGTAGAAAATGCAATCCCTGTCTGTTTCTTCAGAAAGTTCAGAGTTTTTAGGTTTCAGTGCAGTTTCTCTGTATTGCTAGCAGTCAGTTTGCCACAGCAGATATGGAGCCAATTAATCTTTTGCCTTGTACTTTTGTTTCAGGTAATGCAGGGAAAAAGTTCCAGCGGAAGTAGGGAGATATGTTGGCGTTGGAGTTGTCATCAAATTTATCCATTACTGTCAAATACTTGGCTGTATTTTGCTTGGATGTTTCATGTCAAAGAAATTATTCATAGATGGAACACCTAGTAGACATTAAATTACAACTTTGTAGCAGGCTTAGCTATCAAAGTTATCTATTACTCTCAAATACTTGGAAGTGTATGTCTGGTGTGTGCTGTTTTTGCATCCTGAATTTCTTTTTCCTATGTATCATTTTCTTCCATGAATCATACTTGCGTACTATGAATTAAACTGCCTCAATCGAACCTGGTGTTTATGATCCTTCATTCTATTTGTCTATGTTGTTTTCTTATTTTTCGTTCTTGTGGGAGAGTCTCTTTTCTGACAAAGGAGAGGGAAAAGAGCACAACTGCAGAAGAGCTAGTTTCAGTTATACAGACCATCGGAGGGATAGAAGGTAATAAAATACACGTCAAATCAAATCATACATTGCGGGAGGGGATCGGTGGGAGAGGGATTTGGTGGCTGGACGGGGATCACCCGATCCACCGCGGGGGTCTGACCACACGTGGTTGAGTTACATGGACAGCCAAACGAAGCCTGAGCGGGAACAACTTCCCGGCGCGTGGCATTGCCGCGGAGGTGAGGCGTGGACTCGGACTCGGAGGCGTCAGAGCCCGAGCCCGAGCACGAACCCAAGGCATTGGAGCCCGATGGAGGCGGACTCGATGAAGGCCGGCGACGCGACAAAGCACGACGGTTGTTGCGCGCTGCCCACGGAGTTGGCAGCGTATACGGTGCCTTGTTCTACAACGGTTCGGATTATCATATGGAGTACGTACTATTCTTGTGTATATAAATATAAATATAATGATCAGGCAATGTACGACAAGAAGAAAGACAAGAAAGAACTCTCGAGATTGATCGACTTTGTCGCCGTTAAGATCGTCCAGACGAGAAGTAGCAGCAACAAACGACATGGCAGCGTTACGACACCTGATGCGTCCGCTAAAGCAGAAGATCTTCGGTTATGCCGGTGGAGGGGCGCCGGCGACACCTCGCTCCGTGCTATCTCCTGCCCTCGGCTTGCGGCCACGGACCTTCAGCAGCAGCGGCACGAGCAAGCCAGGAGCCTTGCTCAGGATGTGCATGCTCGATTATATCCTAGTGCTGGGATGCGTTATTATAAGCACGGCGAGATGGTGAGCTCGGAATCCGATTTTATCGTTGGGTAAGTATATCTAAATGTATACACACAACTAGTACTGATTATTTCTTTTCATGTACACACGTCTTTTCATTACTAATTTGTTTTGTTTGTTGGTTCGTTTGTATTTGGATTTTGATGTACTACTTCATTTCACTCCGCCATAATCTAACGTCTGCGTCTTTTTTCTTCACGCATGTTTGTAGGATTTTGGAAGAGTTGAGCTTCCGTTGCGTAATTTTGTTCATCGACGTCTTCGGCATCGCATTGCCATGCATGCTCGCTTATCATGTCGTGACTACGGATGAAAACAGATCGGATACGGACAGATATCACTGATATCATATTTGTTTTCATATTTTTATCCATATTCGAATTCGAATACGGATAGTGTCAATCATGCCGGATAGGATAGATTGGATATTGATATTATAAATACGCGATTTGCATTGAGTATTCGGATATGGATACGGTTCCGGATGTTGAATGTTCTGACTTGAATACGGACGGATAAAAATCCCTCTAAACGAATTCGGTCTCGAATACAGTCAGAAAAATATCCGTATTGTTTTCATCCCTAGTCGTGACATAGTTCGCTCGAAACCACATTTTCGGCCAATTCCTCCATGGCGCGTTTTGTTTTCATATAATAACAGTTTCTTTTGTTTACAAAATATATTACCATAAATACTACAAAAACGGTGTGTAGTAGCGTCTCACTTTGTTTTTAGAGGCGGCTCTATATTAAGCCGCCTCTATAAATAGTGACCAAACGAGCTGTCTCTATAAATCTATTTGTTGGAGCGGGTACAACATATGTAGAAAACGTGTTCAACAAGTAACAAATTCAACACCACCAATTTCAGCATACAACATGTGTAGGTGATGATTTGCATAATATAATGAGCTGATTGGCCTCCAAATGGTTAAATTAGGAGCTACACTTCACAGTTATTCACCTCAGCGACAAATTGAGCCATAGATCAGAGACACCAAACTTCTTGATGCCAAATGCCAAATTTTCAAATGCTTCAATCTTTTTTTTTTGGCGAACAAATCAACAAGTAACAAACTCACCACCACCAAAGCTCCACATGAAGCTAATTCAGGGAAGAATGAATACCAACCATGTTTAAGCAGTGCTCAAACTTGGTCTTCGGAACCATCTTGGTTAACATATCAGCTAGGTTGTCTTTTGTGCCAATTTTCTCAGCATACAAATCCTTCTTTTTCACGTGAAGTCGAATGAAGAAGTGGCACACATCAATGTGCTTCGTTCTCTCATGAAAGTTTCCATCTTGTGCAAGGTAAATCGTATTCTGATTATCATAAAGACAATGCGATCAACTCGCTCAATTCCCAAATCACCGAGAAAACCATGCAACCTAATAAAACCTTCTTCGCTGCCTTCGCCAAAGTTATATTAGCTCAACTCGAGTGGTTGACAAAGCAAACGCAAGGCCCACAAGGACAGTCGCCTTAGCTTTGCATAATCGTGCGTGGGTTAGCGACATTGAGGACGTGATGTCAGTGCACAGATACTCATCGAATACCTGCGCCTTTGGGACCTCGTGGAGTTCGGTTCAGCTTAACGGCACGGTACCTGACACTGTGGTCTGGCGTTGGTCCCCCGAGACCAGCAATATATTACTCGACAACCACTGCTTAGGGAACCATGTTCATCGGTTCCGTCGGACCTTTGGGGGCCAAGGAAATCTGAAGACAGGAGCGCCGCCTAAAAAGTCGGGTTTTTTCTTCCGGCTAGTTCTTCACGGACGACGTTTGGACACAGCAGCTAGGTGCAAGAAGCATCAACCATCAAGCATGGGCTGCAAGACCAAGACGCTTGTGTGTTGTTGCGTGATCAAGAATCTGAAACTATGTTACGACATTGCGTTACACAAGGGAAGTTTGGTCGTGTTAGCACTTGTAATTATGAGTGTGTGGTGTGGCCTGTGTGTGGCCTTTCAGTTTAGCACTAGCATTCACGTGAGTGTTGAGTGGCCTATAGCCTTTTGGCTTTCTGCCTCCTAGCCGTATGCTATGTAAACCGTTCCCTATGAGCATGATTATTAGCATTCTCCAATAGGTCGCGGATTTTGGAGGTGCATCGTCTCTTGCACTTCTTGCATTGACACCGTCGTCATGCTGGTAGGCTGGACCATTTGGAAAGAACGGAACGGCAGGACGTTTCCGAGGGGTGTCTTCTTCTGCGGCGGACCTGACCCAGCTGAGATCATCGAGGAGGCTAATACTTGGCTGCAAGCTGGCTATAGGCACCTTCGGTCGCTAGTGGTGTTCCTGTAATCTGAAGTGAGTTTAATTTCTATTTGAGTAAAATGCATGGTTAGTCCTATAACTTGTAAGGCATGATCGATTTGGTCCATCAGGTCTGAAAGTGCATTTTTGGTCCAAAACTTTGATTTGTGCTACACAAATAGGCCACATCACGTTTTTGTCTTGAATCACGCCAACGTGGAACGCCACCGTGGCAGCCACGCCGCCCTAGCGGCCAGCGTGTGCGGTGCACGTGAGGTCCCCAGGGCGCGGTACAATTTGCGAAGAGCCCCCCAAATGATCTCCCCCTTCATTCCCAGTCCTCGTCCTCCCTCTCTCTCTCTCGTTCTCCTGTCTCGGAACGAACCGGCGGCGGCGTGGGCATTCTCGGCTCGTCGGCGATGGAGTGATCTGCGGGCCCGTCTTTGGAGTAGGGGCGAGCGAGGAGGACGGGCGGTGGCGGTGGCGCTGGTGCCATGGATCCACGCGGTCTACTTGCCTCGGGCGGCGGTGGAAGCGGATGTGGTGGCGGCGGATCGGGCGGCCAATCTGTGGCGGTGGAAGCGGATCCGCGGGCTTTGGCGGCGAGCAATGGTAGGTTTGGTCCCCTTCCCTTGATCACTTGCAAAGATTGCGGTCGATTCAAGGTGGTGAGGCGGGTTTCAAAGCAACCCTGGAGCAAAGGGGAGGTCTTTTACTGTTGCCCGGCGCACAAGGTAGGGTTGTTGTTCTTTGCATGTACTGTCTTTGTTTTTTGGGTATAGGGTGCCAAATGAATCAGTTGGATTTTGCTGCAGAGCAATGGAGAAGGGTGCCCATTCTTTAGGTGGGAGGAGGCTTACCTGAAGGTTCTGCAGTCCCCGGGTTTAGGCCAAGAAGATGCAGAGCTGGTTTCAGAGTTCTTCAAGGAGATGAAGATGAAGGAGCCTGCCTGTAGTGTAGTGGTTGAACCTGATCTGTCCAATGATAGCAGTGCACTTGTAGTAGTGGCTAGTGAGCTAATTAAGCTTATGAAAGTTCAGATTCTGTTGTCACTGTCAATTCTGTTTGTGTTGGTTGTAATGGTGTTTGTAATGTTCTGAAGTAGTCGGAAGAATCAATGTATCGCCAAGTACTCTTTTGCCACTCAATTAATGTTTTCATGTTGGTTATGTAATTAGCGGCAAGTACTCTTTTGCCACTCTATTAATGTTTTCATGTTGTGAACTTGTTGGATGAAAATAGGGTGACAGATGAGCAGCAAGTAACTTTGATGGTGTATATGTTAACGGGATAATAGAGAATAAAATGTAACATGCGCATGCTTTAAGTAGACACATGTAATTGTGAAACCTTGTTGGCTTTTAGGATAACAGATCCAAAGTCAGTGTTTTGGCTTTTAGCCCTGAGCTATGGCATGCTAATTTCTATACAAAAGGGTGAGACATTTAGTGGTACTTTGAGTTTTGTACCAATAAATCTCTAAGCTCCTAACATATCACCTCCACAACACAAAAAGGAGGGAGCTTTACAAAAAGAAAAGAGCAACATCACGCTTTTGTTGCTCCTACTTGCACAAAATATTAACAGTTCCATGTGTTTTTGCTACTGCAGTAGCCTATTACAGAGCAAAACACAAAAGTCCTGACTTGTTGCACTTCTGTTCAAGCCTTCTTCTTCACTGCTCCTGTCTTCTTTGAGCTTGCTGCCTTCTTCTTGCCTTGTTCATCAGCTGCTGCCTGGGCTTTTGCACTCTTCCTACGAACTCTGGTTGCAGTTATAGGTGGAACTAACCTTGCTGCTGGCTGGTTGGAGGAAATGAAGATGGAGTCAGGTAGAGGCCCCAAGTCCACATCTCTGGTAGTAGTTGCCTGCATTGGTAAATGGTAAGCATACATGCAAACAAAGTGTGTGCTTGAATGGCAAATCAGCATCCAAATTACCTCAGCTTGCATCTGAGATACCATAGTTTGAGTCAACTGGCTTAGAGGTGGAGCCTCTGTACTATCATAGAACATTGTAGTCTCTGAGAATAGGTGTGCAATTAGTATAGAATACATTTTCATAGGACAAGAACATCCGGTGTGAGATGCAATTACACATGCATGTGTAGGTTCCTCATACTCCATATTAGATGGGCCATCTACATCCTCTACATTGGATGCAAAGAAGCAAAAGCATTGTTTGGTGGCACATTTGGGATGGTTCCAAATTTCTCGATTAACAACCTTTTTTTTTGTGTCCAAATCACTCCACAATATGAGCATGTCATTATAATACCATGTTTGGACAGTCTTGGTCCATTAGGGCCTTCTATTTCAACAGGTTGCTTCCTTCTAGACTTTGGAGGTCTGCCAACCTTCTTTTCATATAGTGGAGGCTGAATCTCTGTTGCATCAATTTTGATCCATTCATCAGAGTCCTTACATGGCCAAATGTTCTGACCATAAGCACTAAGGTAGGTGGCGGTTGAGTAGCACTCGTAGGACTGACTCTGCCGGGTATTCTTTCATGCCTAAGACAAGAAATAGCATGAGAGCATGGAATCCCCTGTCAAGTCCCACCTCCTACAGTCACATTTTCTAGCACCTAGGTCAACAATGAAGGAGTAGTCCCTATCCTGCACTTTTTGAAATATGCCCCCTCTGTTGTGCGAGCAAAACAAGTATTTGCCCACTCCAAGTTTTTCTCAGTTTCTTTCTAATTTTAGGGCATATGGACCCTACCCAGTCACCTTCTTCATTGCTAACCTTCTGGCTCTACCATCACCTTCTTCATTGCTAACCTTCTGGCTTTACCAAGCTTAGTCCTTGATGGAGTCAAGTTCCATTCTTTCTGAACTATCCTACTGAAGTTGGCTAAAGACATCTTTTGATCTGCTCTGAATGACTCTAGGTATTTCTCTCGCTAACCACCTAGAAGTACACCTCTGCACAACCCACTTCCTTTGGCAATTATGGGAACCACAATCTCTTGATGGTCATTCTAGGAGACCTAGCATCAATCGAAGCATACAGCTCCCATGTGCGGTCCTTGTCACACACAAAGATGAAATCTTGTCTGTGAATTCCTAATGTACTTGATGTCAACCCTCTCTCTCACACTTTGTACTCGGTTATAGCCCTCTTCACATCCACCACGAGTCAAATAACATGCCCACCTTGAATCTTGGATTGCTAAGGTCAGATTCCCCTCAAGGACCGAAACTTTATCCTAACTTCACCTTCGCATCCGACTCGGGTAATTTCAGCTCCTCTCCTTCATCAGTTGAAGCATCTGCATCCCCATCTGTGTACCTATCAACCTTCTTCTTCTATTTCCCGAACAAGTTGCTTGTACCCACAAAGATCCTCTATGACTCCCTCATCAACATTGTCGATAAACGCATCATCATCCTCGGCATCTACCTCATAGTCCGAATCAACAAAGTCGAGTCATCTTCATCTCGCCTTGTCCTCATCACCAACATATGGATCCTCCTCTTCATGAGCTCTCTTTAAATCACCATAAAAGTCCGGTAGCTTCTCATCTTCCATCTTTCCTACATTCTCGCACTTTGTGAGGGCTAAATACCTTTGGCAAGGATGCCAATGGATTAGCAACAATGTCCTCCCAATTAAGCCCGAAAAACAGTGTCTTCATGATCCATATATAGTACAAAGTTCTTCACCTTGTGAACCACAGATGCATTACAATGATATCATTGTCCGAACTAACAATCCTAAGCCCATTTGAAAGATCCTTGCCCGGTAATAACCAATACACCTTCAGAGTCCATTCTTAGGGTAATGCAGCTTCCACAAAAAGTCATGTATTGAATCAAGGGACCAAGTATCCACCTCACGGTGGTCAAAATGGCGACCTTGCCATCTAAATAAGCTCTGTCCAAACCTTGACCAACAAAAAACCCACCATGATGCAACTCAACCGTGAACTCTTCATCATCATTCCCCGCATGCCCCCCGCCACAAAGCAACATGACTACCATAACAATCAAACAGATAGAGTATTATCTAACCCTAACCAAACCCTACATCCAAACCCTAACAGCACCACCGAACACTAACCACGATAAAAATCCAGTTAAGCTACAAGCACTACGGTCAACTAATTACCTACCATCCTAATTCCTAATCCAAGAAGGGTACCATGTTTTAGCTCACTCACCATAGCGAGGCGCCCGGCCCGACTCGGCCCGGCCGCAAAGGTCGCCACCATCGCCGGGGGTTCGCCATAGGCGGCTCACCAAATAAGGCTCCCCGCTCGCCCCTACTCCAAAGACGGGCCCGCAGATCACTCCATCGTCCGACGAGCCGAGAATGCCCACGCCGCCGCCGCCGTTCGCCCGGACGGGAGAACGAGAGAGAGAGAGGGGGGAGGACGAGGGACTGGGAATGAAGGGGGAGATCATTTGGGGGCTCTTCGCAAATTGTACCGCGCCACAGGGACCTCACATGCACCCGCGCGCTTGCTAGCTAGCCAGCGTGGGCGCCACGGTGGCGTTCCACGTCGGCGGGATTCAAGACAAAACGTGATGTGGCCTATTTGTGTAGCACAAATCAAAGTTTTGGACCAAAAATGCACTTTTTAGACCTGATGGACCAAATCGATCATGTCTTACAAGTTATAGGACTAACCATGCATTTTACTCTTTCTATTTCCTTTTCGGTGTACTCTTTGGCGAGTGCCTCTGCCTCGGTTATCTCCTAGATGCCGTTGTCTTGTCTTGTAATGTTTCTACTCTCTCTTTCTGAAACACGTGCACAACCACAGTCGTGAAAAAACAATCGAGAACAAAACTTGAACCCACAACTAGTGAGAGAGCATCTCTTACGAAGATCGACATGGAAATTAGAATAAACAATAACTTGTTCTAGAATAAACAATAAGAGCATCTCTTATTTAGATTTAACAAGCATAAATCCTATATAAATCTAAAACTAAGTTATACATGATCCAATTAGTATAAAATTTTTACTGCAGTTTAAGAATACAATAACTAAGCCACCATAAAAATTTTATCATAATTGGACTATAGAAACTACAATTATGAATTATTTCAATTAATTATATAAAAGTATAGATCAAAATTCTACAGCAAAAATGTTGTACCAAAACATACTATATTATATGTTCACAGTGTAGATCTACTCATGTGGAGTTCAACGAAATTAGATTTTCTATTTTATAATTTACTATGATTTTAAAGATTCAAATCGAAACAAATAAAAACAAAAAACAAAACCACCTTCAAAACTGCTCTAGGAAGGTAAAACACACGGTTTGAAAAGTTAAGGGGAGTGATTTTACTGATTTTGAGTTTAGAGAGAAAAACGGACTTTCGTAAAAGTTGATAGAGGAAAAAAACAGATTTTTTTTCCTTTATTAAACAAGCACTGAAAGTTTTAATGTAGCCCAGCCCATCAGGCCTGGCCCGGATCAAATCTCTCCCTTGGCTGTGTGCTTCGGGGAACGGGGGACAGGGACAGACGACGGGGAGGGCGCATGGAGAGCAGAGAAGAGGAGAGGAAGGGTAGCGGTGGCGCCGCCGGCGGCGGCGGCGGCTCGACTCCTGGGGCGAACCTAAAGGACCTGGTGTCGAGGGAATACTATGGCCACAAGAAGAAGGTAACACCTCTCAACGCATCCGCAATACCCCGTCACAATTTCTTCGTGAGCCCCTAAAACCCAGAATCTCGCCAGAAGAAAGCTTTCGAAGTTCTAGTCCGCAGGGTTGCAGTTCGTAGGGTGAGGTCCTAAAATTCTGGACTTACATTGTAGAATTTGGAAACAAAGGTTTGGAAGTAGCAATCTTTGGGCCTTCCAGTTTGCGGGATCGTGGCCCTTTCTTGCTTTGGATTCTTAGCTATTACCGAATTGGAGCGGAGATTTAGCTGTTTCTTCTCCTTACATAGAATTGGAAAGGAGTCCTAATGTCAGGGCATGATGAAAATCAAAATATTGCTGCAGCCACAGTTAGTTGCAAAGGAATTTAGTTGTGATTGGTTATCCTCTGCTGCAGCGAAGGCGCTTGTTGCCTTCTGGCTCTAAAAAAGAAATTTGAACTTATCTTAGGGCATGTTGTAATATTTCTTTATTGTTAGTTTTTTACATGTTACTGAGAAAGAAGATTTTGGTCACTAATGATGACTTCTAGCGCATCCTAGTAGGGTTGTAAAGTTGCAATGAGGAAAAATAAGAAGGGAGAATCTTCCTTTCAGATGGAATATATGGCATGCTGAGGATTTTTTTCTTTGTTCCTTACGTTATGTTGAATGTGTTGCTTTATTGTCCTCAACTCCTTATAGTGATCATCAGAGTAAAACTGCTCTACCCTAGTACTTGGCAGTACTAAGTTTAGATTGATTTGTGGGTTCTTGTTTTTGCTTTTTGTTATGTATTTCTTTGTAATGTTATCATTATGTCTGCCATTCTGATAGTTTATACTGTTAGGTGCACTCTGTAGCATGGAACTGCCTAGGCACAAAGCTTGCTTCAGGATCGATCGATCATACCGCACGTGTCTGGTGCATCGATCCACATGGCCATGTAACTTCCTCTCCTTCTGTCATTGTTACCAAAATTTACTTCTACAGAATATGGGTTATGTTTTTTTGCTGTCATAACCTTGTCAAACCCACACCCACCCACCCACCCCCCCCCCCCCTCCCATTAATAAGAATCAGTTTGGTAAATTTTAAAAATCTGATATGGTATAATTCCTATCTCGTAGAACTTAGATAACAAGTTATGACCTTGAATTTAAGAAAGCATTAGTTTGTGTGATAGCCAAAGAGTGGCAAATGCTCCTCATTTGCGCCATTTTAACTTCTAGCTTTGGCTATTGCAGAAATCGTCACATGTACTTTACAGTAATATTCCTGTTTCTATAGCTTGTGCACAATAGAATTATCTTTTCTGTTTATTAATTATTGGCGTAACTCAACATATAATCTTCTTAAGTGCAACAAAAACTTTTGCCATAGTTTGTACCATAAATACTGGTTTTATTCTGAACAGATGGAGTTCTTAGAGTAAGCTATAGAGTTTTGGATAAACTTTAGCTGGAGCTTGATTCTGAATAATAGCCCTTTCTATGATTTTGTATTTGGTAGCAGGGAGTGTAATTTCAGCTTACATTTCTGTACCATTGAAATTTCTAAATTGGAACTTGTGCTAACTTTTTTACAGTCTAAGGTTAAAGATATTGAACTGAAAGGCCATACGGATAGTGTAGATCAGCTTTGCTGGGATCCAAATCATCCTGATACAGTTGCTACTGCAGCTGCCGATAAGTCTATTCGTCTTTGGGATGCTCGAAGTAAGTAGCGCAATTTTGTTTAGCATTTCATAATGCATTTAGCATTATACTTTTTAAAATCTATGAAATACATTTTTGACTTTGGCTGCGTTTGGATCCATCCAAATTTCCATAAGCTGGTAGAAGCTAAGTTATTCAGCTTTTGAGATTGTGGAAGCTGGCTTGTGGAGTCGGTGGGTGTTTGGAGACCATCCTAGCTTCTACAAGCTTGATCCTGGAATCTGATAAGATCCAAACAGGCCCTTTTGTTCTTTCCTACATTATCCCACTTCCCACATTTACAACAAATGTGATGCGGAAAGATCCCTTATGTAATAACTTTATCTAGAAGCTATTTTGTCTTGTATTGACATCTGGCTTTTGGATGAATATATGTTGTATTGTTTTTTTGTTCTGTCTTGGTGGTAGTTTTTCTGTCAATCAAGCTATAATGTTTTTATCTTGCTTCTCATCAATGCTTCTTTGTGTTTTTTCAGGTGGAAAATGTCAAGTTGTTGAACTTAGCGGAGAAAACATCAACATCACATATAAACATGATGGCTCTCAGATAGCTGTGGGAAACAAGGTTCGTACTACCTAACTTTTCTCTGCTTACGTCAAGAATGGATACATTTATAAGAAAACTGACCTATATTAGGGCTTGTTCGGTTGCAAGGGATCGGAGGGGGATTGAAGGGGATTTTGACTTATAGGGGATTAAATCCCCCTCAATCCCCTCGGTTTGGGGTGTAACCGAACAAACCCTTAATGTGGTTAGGTTTATTTACAGTAAAAAAAAAAAAGATGGATTGTTCTACTGTCACTTTCTTTTTGGCTTATACCTTTTCTCAGCAAGTACCATGAAAAATTACATCTCATATAAAATGCAGCCATATTGCTATTTTGTTGTGTCTTTTCTGGAAGTCCTGCAGCTTTGCATTGCTGAATTGTGTACCAGTATCATTGAAATATAGAAAATGGGATTATGCCCCTAAAGATGTACATATAAACATATAAATTGATCAATTAGATGAGCCGTGACATGTTTTGCTCTGTTGGTCATAGATAAATATTCTTGAGCTTGAGAAATCAATGTGAATAATTTAAGTAATTTATCAAAATCAGGCATTTTTGGGTGGAAATCATATAAGGTAATTGCAATGAATGCATGATTCATAGAACTGTTCTCTATATGATGTTACAATTTACTGAAACACTAATTTATCAAATTATATATTTATATGTCTGCAATAACAGCTTTTGTAATGGTTTGTAGGAGGATGAATTGACGATATTGGATGTTAGGACACTTAAAGTTGCTAAGAAACACAAGTCTACTTACGAGGTAATTATGAGTCGAAGCTTGGATATATGAAACATTTTCTGACAATTCTTTGTTTGATCCAATTGTTCTTTTGATTGGCATGCACATATACATGTCAGTAGAAATAAAATGAGCAGCACTGTCCATGTGTGCTTGTCTGAGACAAAATTTGATGTATGAAATATGAATGTTTTCTATGAAGTAAATGAGTACTGCTGTATGAATTGAATTTACCGAATAATTGAAAGTATGCATTATTTTAATTTATTTACTGCTAATTTATTAACCATTATGTTTTCAGTATATTGCAGTTCACATTTTTCTTTTTACTTTCTTTAATGTGTTTTCCTTGGGCCAGTTGTTGCTGCTTAATTTGGAAGCATCCTAATGATTGTACTCTCTATGGAGCAAAACCAAGTGTCCAAAAACGTCTTACAACAGGTCAATGAGGACACATGGTTTTTTTTGGTGCATTGCAGATGCCAAAGGGTTGTCCCTATTAGTAGAGGGTTTCACCTAGAGCAGATATGAGCTGTCCTTGTTTACTTGTCTCTTCTGTTGCTTCCATGTTTGATCCTGATGTGTTTTAATCTTCTCTCTTTTTTTTTGGGTATGGTGTGTGTGGGTGGAGGGGGGTGGCTTGGCCATTTTGGCCTCTCCCTCAATGTAATGAGATACACATCATGTGTGTTCAAGGAAAAATGTTGCTTTCATTGTTTAATGTTTCTGAGTTGCATTATTTGCTTTGTTCCTCAGATGAATGAGATTGCTTGGAATAAAGCTGGAGATCTATTCTTCATTACTACTGGGTTAGGTAGGATACTAAGATGCCTTTTCGAAGCTCACATTAATTTTTTTTTCTCAAATACGCTAGTAGAGCTGTGTATCATTATATTAACAAGAACCAAGCTCACATTAATAATACTGAATAAATAAGCACTGTAGTCTGTATTTATATTTTGGCAGATTTCTAGTGCTACCATATTGTATCAGTTAATGTTTCCACATGGTCTGTTGTTCATGCAGGACACGTTGAGGTAGTTAAGGATCTTGATTTTTTAAAGCCCTGCAAACTGAATGCTCATACAGCAGGGTGTTATTGCATTGCAATGGATCCACTTGATAGGTATTTTCTATTTCTATTAAAGGTTCTTTATTTATTTCTCAACCCTGGTACTTCTCTGGTCCCTTGGATTTGTAATTTATACTACTTCAATTTGGTTCTCTGATCTGTTATTTGACTTCAAATGTAACAGTGAACTCCATAAATGTTTGACGCTGATGCTTGCATGGTTAATGGCTTCAATTCCAATTAATATTGGCACAACCTATTCACCTATGTTCTCGCTACTAGAATAACAAGATTCTTTTTCTTTTTGAAAGACCAGAATAACAACAATATTGAAATTTTACATCCCAGCTTCATCTCTAGGTAAAGAAACTGTTAACTAGCAACCTTTGGGTGAGTGATTAACTGGGACATGAACTACCTGTAAGTGAGTTTTAGAAGATATGATTACCCCTTCTGTGCATACAACTACTGAATTCAGAATTTACATAGAGGAGCAAATTAGTTTGCCAGTGGACCTAGATTATTGTCTATGCTGGATACTGTGACCTGCAAACTGTGAGGCTAAATGTAACATCACATAGATTGAGGTGGAGAAAATCACCCAATGTGGGAATCTGGGCCCATATGGCAGCATTATATCGTATGTTAAATGGTATTTTTCCAATTAGCCTTCCTGGTGATGGTGCCAGGCTAATTAATTCAGAAAGCAGTAGTGTTCAAATTTTGGTCCAGAACAATATGCATGTAAGCTTCATACATTTTGTAGTCATCTTTTGGATATAGTAGTCATTTGTCTGGTTTCCTTTTACTCTGATTTTGAAAGAAACTATAGTTGTTTTGCTGATGTCAGTTACAAATTGTTATGATGCAGGTATTTCGCTGTTGGAAGTGCAGATTCACTTGTCAGTCTTTGGAATGTCAAAGAGTTGTTATGCATTAGAACCTTCACAAAACTTGAGTATGTTCCTTTAGCTCAACTTTACTATGTGACATTTCTAGATGGCAATAGTTTTGAATGGCTTTATATCTCTAAAACATGAGTCCTCAGTTGTCATTATTGTTCCTTTGTTAGAAGACTGTATTTAAAGGTTTGATTTTTTTTAGTCTAGAGAGTATGCCAATGCAGTTGAACTTATTATTGAATGATTTGGGTATTACACTTGATGTTTCCCCTCACTTCTCTCCAAAGTCTCATGACATTTTAGACTGAAGTGATGAGTGTGTCTTTTACAAATGTTTTGTTCAGAATATGTTATGTAAGTGTAGGCAGAAGAAGCTATGGGATTTTGATTTGCTTAACTTATACCCCTCTTTTATATTAAACCATGTTAAAAGTTGTGGGAAAACATGAACTCGCCTTAAAGCCACTAGGTTTTAACTCTCCTCCACATGCTATTTTCATTTATTGTCATCCATGTGATCATGTCATCCTAAGTCCTGACACCCCTCATTCACAGTTCAACTATTTCAATTGGTTTCTGCTACCACATATAGTGTCATGTCACTTAAGTCCCTCACATATGTAATTGAGCCGCTTGTTGGTTGCTATCAATTCAGGTTGATGTGCAGTTGGTGGTTCAATGCCCTTGGCTAACTTCTTTGACAGGGCTAGGGAATTGGAGAAAATTGATCAGGGTCAAAGTTATTTTAGCCCTGGACTTGTAGTCCCCATATCCCCATTTGCCAGTGAGCACTGCTATCACAGGATAGTGGGAACTATGAGAAATGGTGGATGGGGGGTCCTAGTGGTAGAGTATCCACTTCTCCTAGTTTCCAATCAACTTCCTTGCAAAATAAGCAACGGTTAGGCTGCCTAGAAATTACCTTCTGTAGACCTGCAGACCCCACAGGGCTTTCAGCAATCGATGTGCCCTTTTATGAGAAATGGTGGAAAAGTGCAGCAATGGGGTTATTTGACATTGAATTCACTTACTTTGATGAAAAAAATGCATTTTTCTGGGATTAGGCTATTATAGTGGGGTTGATCATTCAAAGAAAAACCTTGATAAGCCAGTCAAGCAGTCCTAGTTTCAATAAGCTTACGCAGATTCATATATTCATTTTTATTCTTTTTTCTCATTTAGGTGGCCTGTAAGAACAGTTAGTTTCAATCATACTGGAGAATTCATTGCATATGCCAGTGAAGATCCTTTCATTGACATTGTGAGTCGTCATACACACAGTGTACTCTCCTTTTATTCAAGACTAAATGCTGTAGAAATTGTTGTTATTTTACATTTTATTATGCTTCCATCAGGCCAATGTTGAGACTGGACGATCAGTTCATCAGATTCCATGTAAAGCAGCTATGAATAGTGTTGAATGGAATCCCAAGTACAATCTCCTGGCCTATGCAGGAGACGACAAGAACAAGTACAACGCTGATGAAGGTATGGTTGCTGCTGCAATTCACTCATTAGTTTGGTCTGGTATACAGTATACTTATGTCTTTTATTTACAACAATTGAAGATATAACTGATTTCGTTAACATGAGGTTATCGCTACATGGCGGAGCAAACTGAATGTCTGGTTCAGTTCAGTTTAGTATAATGATAAAAAGAATTGATAGGGTCTTACCATTTGTTGCTTTTTTGCAGGTGTTTTCCGGATATTTGGCTTCGAAACACATAATTGATGCTGACTTCTACTACCATCATATAGAATGGTTTGCATTGTAGATTCACTGTCGGATCTGTTTATACTGATACATTTTATACACGGTCACTGTAACTTCGATGCTGATCAATCTTCTGCCAGCTTGAACTGAACGTCATTGTTGTGTATCACAGGATACCCATGTGACTAAGGTATTTTCATTTTTGTGTTGTGACGAAGGATACCATTACCATATGTGGACGAAGTTATCCTGGTAACTTGTTTCATCTGATTAGAACACAAATGAAATGGTTGAGAAAAAAAAAAAAAACAAAATTGCACAAAGATATTTGTTAAACGAGGGAAATTCGTGGGAGTTCTTATCATGTACTGTTTCTTAACTGAACGTGCATGACTTCTGTATGTCATTTCATTGCACGGCTAGAAAACCAAAGATTGCTATGATTTGCGTGCACATGCTGTGGTATGGTCCGAATTAAAATTGTGGTGGTTATGTTCCTAAGTTATTCGTGTGTTACAACATCTGCCCCCTGAATTTAACGCAGTTTTTGAACCTGATAGTCTGAAACCTTTAGGGGGTTTATTGGGTCCATCGACCCCAATAAAATTTAGATATCCTTTAGTAAAAACATTATTAAAGTTAAAAAAATACATATATATCAGATAATGAAACTGACACCAATGATCCTGACGATGGTTTTGTCTAGATTTGCCACTGAAAAAAGAATAAATAAACAAAAAAAACAAAGCTCATGAACTGAGCGGCACGAGCAAAACGTAGTGGCAAAATATAGTTTTAAAAGAATGATGGAAGACAACAACCTGACTTGGTGGTAACTGGTAAGTGTACTTTGCTAAAATTTAATGAGCACAATTGGAGAGAACTTATGCTAATTCAACAATGCGACAAAATGACATTGTTTCAAAAAATAATTCTCTAGCTTCCTTGCATTAATAATTTGCAAGCTCAATCAAATATTGCTAATTTGTGCTCTTTTTTCCAGTATGATCTGTTCACGTTCAGATTCACACAACACAAGCAGAATTTGTCAGACAGAACCCACACATTTCATGCAAAAAAGAAGAAAAAAAGACATCTTACAGGGATTCAGATCCACAACAAAAGAAGCCAAAAACAGACACCACCCCGAGATGCTTGCAGGAATGAAAAAAAAAACAACAAGAATCATATTTCGCAGCTGATCATCAAGCTCTTTCACTCAGGCCCTGTACACGTTGAAATGCTTTGCCCATCGCCGTGCCATGAAAGGGTCAAGGTAGTCCCGCCTCTCAGCGCAGCAGCTCCTCCTCTCACCGCCAATGCTCAGCCCCATCTCTCTCATTCCACAGTACCTGTTGTCACCTTTCTCTTCAAACCCGACGGCGATTTCGCCTGTCCTCAGCTGGTCCTCTCTTCCACCCTCCAGGTAACTGTAACCAACAAGTATGAAGCCACAATCTGCTGCAAGGTCGAAGCGGGATCCTTCGCTCCTCACCACCCCTCAGCTCTCCAAGCCTAACCATTCCCCCATGCTCCCCTATCCTCAGCTGGGTGTCACCAATCACACCGCCAAGCAACCGTGCAAGGAGCTCCTCAAACTCATGCATGATGAATCCACTCTGCACCCCGAAACCGAGCCCGACATGGAACTGGTGAACTGGGATGTTGGAGTGGTTCATATCCACCCCAACACAGTTGCGGACTGGATGATCAGACAAGTGAAGGATGCAGTTGCTTGGGTTCCGATGTGCCCGGTCCTCCAGTATCTTCAGGCCCTTGTGTAAAGCCCCTACTGGATCAGTCCCACCAACACAGCAAAGGTGTTCAATGACCTGCAAAGCCATTCTTTTTCCATGGGAAGTCATCCGGCGCAAGGGGAAAGCACGGGTTGCAGTGGTGGCATTCGTGACAATGGCTAACCGGTCAATTGCCCTCATGGAGAAAACAACAAGTGCCATTGCCTGCTTCAAGAGCCTCAGATGTGGTCCATTAGGGCTGGCAACCAGGACTAAGTCCATGGCTGGCTGTGGAGCAAGACTGACAGAGAGATAAGCGCGCCTTTGTCCACTTGGTGAAGCAATCTGAGGTGGTGAAAGCATGGAGGAGCCGCTGTACTGGCAGTGCTGTTGTAGTGGCAACATGTGTCCACAGGGGTAATGCCCGAGGACATGATGGTGAGCTGCCACTGGAGCCGGGATAAGGACGAAGCGAAGACATGGATCCACATGCTCAGTCAAAGTGAAAGGCTCTACTGGGTCATCATCATTGTAGCGGGCAGCACGGATGGACGACCTTCTGTTGACACGGGATGATGCAATATTGTCATCCAGGATGCGAAGAATTGGATCCGACTGGTTGTGCAGCAATGGTGGAACCTTCAAGTCACGTGGCAGCTCAGACCATTGTGCACGGCAGATAGGGCAGCTGACATTGCCGTGCGGATGTTGGAGGCGATGCATAGGAAGTGGAAAGAGTGAGAGCATTGCGCTGTGAAGATTGCTGGTGTCTCAGCATTGTCAACATCACTGCTGCTTGTGCTGAGGAGTTCCAAACATATTGCACATAGATTCTGAAATTCAACAGCACAGAAATATTGCATAATTAGAAAGTAAATTCCATGTACATGAATGGCATAATTCGCGTGAAATATACAGTCAATTTAAAACAGTAAAGTCATTATCTGGAGGAAAATCCTTTATTGTTCTTGCTGTGTTTAATCATTATTTAACCCTAAGACCTACGTCCATGGCCTCCAAAGCTAACCAGACTTGAATCCTTATCAGAAATTTCGATAGAGATGCTGACAGGACAATAAAATGCAATTATTGTACACATTGCAAGCGGGCATATGTTGAACACATAGGTCTGTCCATCAAGAAAAATAAAAACAAAAGACTTTGCCGAACTCTAAGTTACTTGTTAACTCAGATGCATCTTGTTGTAAGATAATTTTTGGGTCAAAATTTTACTTCAATATAAATTGAGTAATGTCATTGCAACCAGCTGGCAAACAGATGTACAGTGCATAAACATAAGAAAAACATTGGCAAACGTCTTTTCTGATATTGCATTATAGAACTTCTGATAAATATTAATTGAAAATCCCAAAATCTCCACCTGATTGGTTTAATAATAATGATTATAAAATGATTTCGGAAGGCATTAGTTTTCTTTTGGAGAGATGAGTAATATGCATTAGTTTTCTTTTGGAGAGATGAGTAATATCAACATATTCCCTGTTGGTCACTGCCTACCATGATAAGGTGCTCATAAGTGACTGCTCTTACTTTTATGTGCCATTAGGGACACAAGCATTATCATATCTCTGAGACCACATAATGTCCATAAAGAGTAACCACAACACCATATTACCAAATTATTGAAAAGGAAAAAAATGATTATACGAACCACTTTGGATGCAACATATCAGTGGACAGTCATGAGACTAATTGTGTACACTAAATGAATATATGCAGCCTTTTTTATACTTGCAATTGCAACAGTCTTCCACTAGCAAATTTTCAACCTGGCTCAATCCACTTGTCATTCTTGTGTCATGGAGAATCTGAAAAAAATCAGAATGATTGTCTCTTTAATGGTGCAAATCGAAGAGTCATGGCTCCACTGCAGGCTGTCACAGATGAATTCATCTTGTGGTGCTCTGCTGGAGCAAAAGGTGCTCCAGGAGCTGCTGGTCAGGTCATTTGCTGGGGGATAATACTCCTGGTCTTGGTAGCTAGTTGGTCACCTGCTGTTGAAAACTTGAAATGGGCCATTTGTTTCTTGTTTTCTCCTGTTTGTGGTGGCTGTGTAATCATGAGTTTTGGGGATGTAAAAAAAACAATGTTTCCTTTCAAAGTATAAGATAGAAAGCCACTGAGTGAAAACAGAAACCCCAGATGTATAGTTCACCAATATCTGAAAGACTATTAATATATTTGATCTGTTTCAAAAATCTTAATCGTCAACATAATCACCTCATAAGTACTTTCCTTTCAAAAGATAGCTTGTCATGGAGGGAACAACCTTCACTCTTGAGCATTCTAGAGAGGGATTAGATGGAAGAGCACAATATCCCAGCCGCCACTTACCACAAATTTGCCTTTTAGTTTGTCACAGATACCATAACTAACTAGTTTGTCTCTTGTTATCTGAATCATCTGTTTTTCTCTTTCTTAGTCATTATTAGGTAAGGATGCTACTGATATCTTCATGATTTCGTTTGTTAGAGAAAGTTTCTTTTTTAATAAAAGCTCCATTAATGAAATACGGGGCTATCCAGCCCACTCGCGTTTTTTTTTTAAAAAAAAAAGTCTATTATTGAGATTGTCTATAAGAACAGTGTTGGTGGTCCAAATAAAATCGTACATTTAGAAAGAAAATAGAAAAGGGAGATGTAAGTGGACATTATAGCTGGTACCTTGTCAGACACTCTGGTGCTAGTGGGTTCCTCCATCTTTTGCTGCTCTCCATCAGTGCTGTCTGCAGGCGCATTCAGTGCCGAGCATGAGATCTGCATATGAACACACAATGTGTTATGGAGGAGTAGGATACATTTGTACACTGCAATACAGCTGCATTCAAGATACTGTTCAGATGGCAAAGAACAATTAATACGCTTCACGAGGAAAATGGAAAAGAAAGAAAGAAAGATAACGCTGTCCTGTCTTATATTTGTGTACTTCCATATACTATTTTTCTATCAATGATATCTGGGACACGTGGGTTCGTAAGGAAATTCACACATCTACCTACCATATGGTCATTCCTTACGGTGCTGAAAGCCTGAAACATTTGCACTACTAACTGCTAAGTGCTAACAGTTAATGTACTGCATAACAGGTCAATCTACAGTTCCAAGGGAACTGAATGTTGGTAATGGGAGTAACAAAAGATGCCCAATTTCTGAAGGAGGAAAAAGGGTAAATTTAAGGGAACAACTTGCCATTTGTAGAGCAACTTGCAACCCCCAGTAATCCTGAAATGGGGGAAAGGGACCCAACACCCAAGAGAATGCAGAACCTCTCATCAATAACAGAAACATGATAGCCTTGGGGAAAATATTAGAATAATATGAGCAGAGTTTTCAACTTTATATTAGATGCCCGGGTCAGAAGTCATATATTTTGAGGGAAATAAATGGCCGTTAAATGGTACATACTCCCTCCGTCCCTAAATACTTGTCGTTTCGCTTTTCGAGATACAAATGCCGGCAATTTTAATAAATAATAAATATCATCGATTAGTATCATAATTAATATTATCGGAAAGATCTTTGGATCTAGTTTTTTAACAAAATTATTTAAAGATATAAATATTATACGTATTTTCTATAAATCAAGTCAAACTTGTGTCACGTATCCTACGACGACATCTAAATAGGGACGGAGGGAGTAGTGGACAAAAAATTGAAGTTTGTGCTCATATTTCTCTCAGGGTACCAGTACAAGGGGTACGTACCTGAGAGAAATATTAGCACCAAATTATTGCTCTGGCTCTCACTAATGGATGAAGATCATTAATGTATGAGGAGTACAAAAAAATACAAACCAGTACGACTAATACTTTTAGTAAGGAACACCTACTAATAGGGGTGGTTCTTGTCAAAATCGAAATCTAATCACTGCTTAGTATTTATAGTTTGTTTGCAGTAAAAAAAAAAAGAGCACGCCAAAACCAGCCAGGAAGTAAGGCATTTGGAACCGTCTTTCTGCTGGGATGAGATGAAATTTTAAAGAGGCAAAGGAACTTGCTTTCGATGTAAGCACGCCGCAACAACCACACACCTAGACTAGAAACGAAGGGGCGCAAAAAACCAAAATGCAGTTGAGAAAAGGGGTGAAAGGGACAGAGGAAAACAGCAAACCAGAACATGACATGGACAGATGCATTGATTTTGGGGGTGGACAATCAAAATTAAGGATAGCTGCCCTGAATATTTGTTATACAGCCACAGCAATCAGCCAGGAACTTGCATAGATAGACACAGAATCTTGTTTTCATGAAGATAGAACAGAGGGGACAAAAAAAAAAAAGCACAGCAAGTCTGATGACACCGAACAATGCAGTAAAAATGAGCTGTTTCTTGGACCCTTTTCCGCCACGAACAGCGGCCCCAAAGCACCTAAATCCTCGGAAGCAAGATGGGAGAGAAGAGAGAGAGAGAGAGAGGCACATCACATACAGTCTTGGAAGGAGGCGGGGAGGGAGAGGCGGCGTAGGAGAAGAAGAAGGCGCATGAGACGCCGATCCGCTTGGCCGCCGCCCTCCGCCACCTCGCGAGCGTCCCTTCGGCGGCGCCGTCGCCGCCGCCGCTGAGGCAGCCCCCCACCATTGCTCCTCCCTTTCCCACTCAGCTGCCAGCCTACACCGCCATGACTTCTTGTTTCTTGCTCCACTCAGCTGCTGCTTCTTTCTCTCTCCAATCTCTGGCTAGGCCTTGCCTGTCAGCGGAAGGAAGGTGTAAACGCTAGCTGCTGCCTTGTGGGCTTTGTAATAGCTAGCTGCACAAAGCCGCAGCAAGCGAGACGACGCAATTCTCTCTCCAATCCCTGTATCTCTGACTCTCTCCTCAGCAGTGGGGGTGGGGTGCGGTGAGGTGAGCAGAATTTTGCAATTGCAATGTAGCCCTTGTCATTTTGCGATTTGGATTTTGGACCCACTCCCATGAAAACAAATGGACAAATGGTGATTCATTGCTGGACTGGAGTGCACTGCACTGGGTGAGACCATTATTTGAAAATACAGGGTTAACGTTAACTCAGGGTTAGCTCACATCTGTCGGTTTCCGTCCAATAAAACAATAAAAGGCATATAACCTACTTCCTCTGTTTAAAAAAGACGTAATTTTAGCATGGCACCAAGTTAGTCCGTTTTGAGTTTGACCAAAGTTTATATAGAAAATATCAATATTCTCAAATCTATGAACTTAGAGCTTCTATGAAATATATGGTCATAATATAAATATCTTTGCTCATAAATATTGCTGAATTTCTTGTATAGACTTGGTCAAGTTTTAGATAGTTTGACTAATATTGAATGTTTTTTATGCACAAATGTAGTACATTTGCCTATTCGGCATGGCCATGTACTATTTGTTGTTAAGATTTTCCATGTCTCTATTTTAGTGTTTGTGCTATCTAAGGATGGATTCATGTTGATGGTAAAGGGTGCAGACACAACAGTTGTTGTGATCAATTTTTCAACATATACGTACTCATACGCCACAAATCTATACATCTATGAGGTCAGTGTACCTACTCGAGTTTACTCTAGCTTTGGCGCTATCGACGTTTCAACAAACAAAATAATTATATATGGTCAATGCCAAAATGTTGTTTTCTAGAAACAAATACTTGGAATGTTGTACAATTTTGTTAAGAACATTAAGGTATCTTTCAAACGCAGCCCTACAATAGTAATTCAGAACTTTCTAGGATGTGCACGCAAAGAGAGACCTCTGCTTGCAGGGTGCAGAATGCTACTGGCAACCTGGCAAGCTCTAGTGAGCTGCTATGCCTATACATTCACCGTGGTCCCACCCCTGTGCTGGCCTTTTCCCCTTTGGGCACGGGAACAGCAATTTAAAAACCTTTTGGTGCATGCCTTGACTGCCTTGGACTCGACCTATACTACCATACGGAGCGTCACATCTGAACCGTTGGTTGGCCGGCATGCCGCCGATCGCAGCCGCTCGTCACACCGCAACGGCCAGTGAGAGACTGACTGGGTCAGTCAGTCAGTCAGTCAGTCAGAGCAGCGGCACAGCGCCCAAAATGTTCAGTTGAGGCCTTTTGTTTTCTTTCATCTTTTGTTTTTTCCCTCTTTATTTACTAGTGTAAGAGTATTTCATGGAAAGAGAGCTTCATAGGATATTGGAATGTCGTACAACAGTATAGTGGTGTGACCGTGTGAGAGGAAGGAGACAACATGATATGGGCATTGATGCCTAGGAGCAGCAGTAGCATCAGCAGTTGTTGGATTAGTTGCAACCGGTTACAAAAAGCTGTGGATTAGTACTACTGACCCAAAAGGTGATAGGACTACTGCTATTTGGTTAGAAATTAGTAGGTGGGTTTCAGTTTAGAAATAAATGAGATGTGTATGTTACGTGGATGTAATTCATTGATCACAGCTTATCAAGTCGCTGGGTCATCTTTTTCTAGACCAGTGGGTGAAGCCTCCGTGAAGAAAAGTGGTGTTGCCATATTATATTGTTTGTTATTATAAATGGTAATCAGGTGTTTTCGATGCTTGCCCGTGAATGTTTAGTGAACCAAGCATACAACTTAATGTTCGTTTTTGCACGTACTGATCTCAGCAAAGAAGAAGGCACACTATTTTATCTTACTATTATTATGTTTTAGTCCTAATAATATATATGCTTGTTGGATTTGGAGAGATTGAGGACACAACTAGTAGTTCACTTTCCCCGTATTGTCTTCTCAGGTACATATGAAACAATATACATTTGGCCCTAATCCCCTTGGATGAAGCAAAAACTAGTATTATTTCATTATCCTCCAATCGAGATGTTATGCCCTAATCAAAGAGGAACATGAGTAGCTATTGTTGTTGTAGTAGCATTGAGTCATTCCCATTCACTTCACAATCATCAAAATTGTACACTAATTTAATTCAGCCTGGAGAATTACTAATAATATGTGAGGTCGTCAAGCATATTACACAGGCTTGTTTGGGTTGGGTTCCTAGAGTTATTTTGCACGGCTTTGTTGGTTCATATCCTTGTTTGGTTCAAACATAAGGAGGTGCCTGATCCGGGCTGTAGCTCCAATGCAAATGGTGCCTCAGCTAATCACAGGGATTGGGCATATAAACGTCTTTTCATGTTAATACAACCAGAAAAATATGGAAATGTAAGGTAATCAACAATATTTACAGGCCGAAACTTGTTACTACTTTTTGAAAAAAGATATGATTAAACTTATTACTGGTTGTGTACTCTTCTTTTTAGTCTTTAATTAAACATATGGAGACTTTTATGTTGAATATATGCAAGATTTTCATTAAAAAACATTTCTGTTCAATCTTATAATATAAACCGCAGATACTAATACGAAGTACATATGTTAACCATACACCATATTCACCTGTTAGCACTGTGAGGCACAAGCCTCCAATCAAATGGAAGTTATCTATATTTGCCAAGCAAAACAAATGTCATCAATTTTACTGACAACTCCTAGATAACACTTTACCAGGCAAATGCTTGGGACCTCTAACCAAACACGGCTGCAAGCTTTCGTTCCATTAAATTGTGAAAAAAGCATAAGACAATCGCTGGGTACCTGCAACTCTCTTTTCTCTTTTGTGTGCTCTCTGATTAATCACGATGGAATAATTAAAAATGCAAAGGTACCTACGGTCACTTTGCATGGAGGATCCAAGGCCATTTTCCATGCTGCTTGGTTGTTGAGCTGGGATATACTTATTACTTAACCTAAGAAGAGCTAGTGTGAGAAATCGCCGGCAATAGCAGGAAAGAAAAGAGAGACATTGTCTTATGCTTCATCGAGGTATCAGTATCACGGTTAACAGTGCCTATTTGAGCACACAGGTCTTGTCCTTATCGGGGTGTTTAGTTGCCTGGATATAGCTCATCCAGGCCCTGCGGATACAACTTGGGAATGATTGGTAGCCTGAACCAACCAATGGGTCTGGCCCATGTGGTGCAAGAAGACTCTCCCGGCCAGGATCAGCACATGCGAGGAAAATTGGCGTTCCAACGCGTCCTGGCTCGAGCGAGCGCAGCGAGTGCAGCAAGAGCAAAAAACATGTACAAAAGTTCGCTGTCCACCCGAATATCCAACCAAACCAACCAATCGCCATCTCCCTTCAGCCTAGTCGGAAGCAGCCATCAACCAAACATGCTTGTATGCATCGGGCCTGGCCAACTGGAGCTTGGGCTCCCTGATGCAAGCCAGGTTCAGCACGGAAACGAACCAAACGCCCCCCTTAGACGTTTGGTGCGAAACGAACCAACAGCTGCACACCGACAAATGGGGCGAAAAAATGTGCTTGTATAAGGTAAAACTCAAGCAACATTTTTTTTTTTGGAGGGCAGAGGCCGAAGGGAGCATATTTAAATTTTGAAGTGGGTGCAAATCAAACATCACATCATCACCATAACCGAAACTTTCTGAGCGAATCTTAGCTTGGCAAAGCATTAGGCTATCCGCACTCATCATCCTTTATTTCTCTCCTCTATACTGCCTAGTCAGCAAGATTCTCTCCTTTATATCCAATTCTTCCGCACCCATCCATCCTTTATATCATCCTTTATCCACTATGGGGTCCACTTGTCACTTCATCTAAATATATCCATGTGAGATCTAGTTTTTAAGGATTAATTGCAACGAATTTAATGGTGCAATCAAAATTTAATTTGGATTTGTGGTTTGTGAGTAAAAACGTTGTTTAGTTAGTTGGAAGCCCACCACTGGAATCTTGTGCGCAGGGGCGTGCAGGCGCTCTCGCTCACTGCTGCATGCATGCGCGTGGGGCCAGCGGTTCTTCCCGGACGCACGCTAGGACGCTGGACTTCCCGGGTGAACGCGCGCTCCGGACCGGGTACCGCACGCCGCTGCGGCGTTTTCCATACGGGAAAACATTTTCCGGGTCGCTTCCCAGGACCCAGTGCGCATAGCCTTAGAAACCCCATCCACTGCCAACGGATGGCGTGGCAAGGTTTCGTGGGGGGCAGGACGCCAGGACCCATGACAAAGGCGCCGCCGTGCCTCAACAGCACTTGATGGATCTTGCTGCAACATCCTAGCTAGTCCAAACACGCGGTTACCACGATCCAAATCCAGTTTGAACAAAAGATAAGCAACAAAAAAAGAGAAGGGGGCAGTTGCTGCTTCTGATATAGAAGTATAGAACCCCTCCAACACAACACTTGAAATAAAGCTCCCTCCAGACTGAACATACTAAAGAATAGAGCAGGCAGCCATGAGCATGAGATGAGGAGGGCACACCACCTGAATCATCCGTACACCACTGCCTCGCCTTCACCCAACAAAGCCAACACAGGACGTCACGACCAACGGATTACTACATGTTACCCTCCCCCTTTGTCAAAAAGAGAGGCAAATCTAGGTCTGTAATAAACAATTAACTAATAAGCACCAGGCAATACGTAGCACAGAAAAAGGCCATCATCATTCTTCATCCGTGTCATACGACTACGAGGTAGTAGACCAGAGGAATAAATCTGCTACATTTAAAAATGCAGTGCAGTGGCATCATCATACTCCTACATACCCAAATCTCCATGCCATGACAACTTTCTAGCAGTGGCTGGGAAGTAACAAGAGCCGCCTTGGCATGGCACAGGCATGCTCTTTAGCAGACAGGCCGGCCATCCATGGCAGAGAGCAGCATAAAGCTGATGCACTGAAACAAGTGCCGCAATCATATACTACACCCACACAAAAAGGTGAAAGAAAAGCACAGCGAGGATTAGAAAAACTGAAAGAGAAAAAAATAGGAATAAAAAAAAAAGAGCTGCTCTGAATCTGAAGCACCTCAGCATCACAGGACGACAGTCATGAACTAAAAGATGTTCATGGCGGCAGTCAGTTTCGAATAACCAAAGATTCACGAGTCACGCCAAGCTATACTTTTTAACCGCTTACTAGCAATGCCAAAGGTAACAACTAACAAGAGGCTTCACTACCTTAGACCACATTATCCATAATGTGTGACAACAGCTTGCCCCCCAATGCATGTAACAAATCGTACAACTGTCGGACAGTTCCAAGCAAACATGTGAGTAAAGATGTCTTATTTACCGTCTGATACTCAGATGGCACGTCAGGGGGTCACAAGGCTCTCTAGCTTCCATGCAGCAAGAAACGCCATCATAAGGCTATTGTTACTAATGTTAGCCATACCATCATACCATCTGGAAATAAGACAGTCAATTAGGCTCCACCATCTATACCAGGAAAAAAAACAATGCAGACAACAGCTAATGTCTATACTCCATTCCAAATTAAGACATTTCGACGTTTTCTAAATACATTGATTTTACTATGTATGTATATCTAGACATAGTGTATATCTAAATATAAATGCATAGCAAAAACTACGAATATAGAAAAGCCACTGTGTCCTATAATTGGAATGGAGGGAGCAGTTTACAAGGAAACCAGTCATCCTAAACATTAAAATCACAGGAGGTGATGTTATAAAACTAAACAGCATGTAGTCAACAGTTTCATGCTCCTTAGGTTGGCACCATATGATGATCCTTGCAGCTTATAATTTGGAATGTATTCATCAGTTGTAATTCACATGTAGCCAAAGCATCTTATAATTTGGAATGTAGTCATCAGTTGTAGACATTATCAACACCTGCCATAAGATGTGATTCAAATTGTGATGAGTGTGAATTGCTGAAAAGTGCAATCAGTTTCCCTGTTTTTAATAAATGGCGAGAATCATGGGCTCATTAGCTTACAATTAGGTTATACTGAACAAATGATAAAAGGCATAAGAATAGAGAATTAATGCAACTATCTTTCCTAGTATATTGGAAGCATTCTATACAACTTCCAAAGCAACTCCACAAACATGTTACTGTGGACTTCAAGTAGGGATATGCACCTGGGCTTTGGCTGGCACACAGCTGGCCCAATCAGCTACCCACTCACAAAACCTAGATGTTAACATAGGATGAAACTTACATCTATTTTCATTGGATATACAGTGTGCCACCATCTACTTTGAAATCATGGTATGTCATTCACTGATAACTGATAGGAAGAGGTGCCATGACTCATGTCCTAAAAGCTACAAAGATAATGCATATCTTATACCTTCAGGATCAGATCAGATCACATCGTCAAACTCGAAGTTTCCCTCTTATCTCTATGTTAAATAAGAGGATCCCAAAGAAAATACATTTTCTACCAGACAGAGCAAATATATTTTCTACCAGGAAGAGCAAACTTAAAGAGCTTTGACTATAGAATGCACAAATCCTGCAGCAAACACAGTTGTAATACGCTAGGATAAGCAAATAGGAAATAAAAACTCGGCCCTTAGGGGAAAGACCATCCCTGGGTACTAAGCAAAGAAGAGTCTTTCTCGCTGTAGGACCGAGAAAACACCCTGAAGCCCCCTCCCTGCCCCCACCCCACCACCCCCCGCAGCCCACACAGGGCATCCGTGCAGGAGCAGCCACATATATCTCTGCAACTGCATCACTCTAGGAATCAAACTCAGGCCACTGGGGTGCTAATAAGGCCCTGCAACGAACTAAGGCCCATTCATAAAATGGAAAATCAATATATATTCTGCAAGCAAATGAAAAGAAAATTTTGAAATAGATTTCTGAGAAACAATTACCTTACATCTACTTTTGGCCACCAGGATTTGATTGATTTTGTATCTGCTTAAGCAGGGTTGCTGCCAATTGCAGTGTTGCTTGAAGGCGCTTTTGAGGATCTCCATCAAGGTCCTGAGCAGGCAGTTGTCGGCTAGATTGCTGGCCAGAAGTAGCTAAAGGCTGCACTGTGGGAGCAGTTGATGTTTGCTGCTGAAAGGGTGGAGGACCTTCAGGAAGCGGAGGAACAAACGGTCTCATTGGCATGGAAGAATGAGCTGGGTTGACCAAAGCATGAATGGGTGGCATAGGCAAAGTGGTGTTACCAAGTATAGGAGCACTGGTCGGAAGTGCATTGAGTGGATTTGCAGGTAGCGAGCCAATTGGTGGCACTGACACATGGGCATGTAACTGATGCATAGATGGTGGAACAGGTGGCAATGAGTTCTGGACAGGGATGGAGCCAGAGTTGTCGGGCATCGTTGTAGCATGTCCATGAGGATTGGAATTCTGTATGAATCCAGATGGATTGTTTGAGCTGTCCACAGGCAAACCAACTTTTCTAGGTTGGTTTTGTTGTGCAAGAAGGGCAGCCAGCTGTGCAAGCTGATCAGGTGGCAGTGATACTGGAATAGTAGGTTGATCAGATCTAGCTACCTGCTGTGAGTTGGGTTGCATGGAAGGCCAGGACATGCTGTTGGATGCTTCGCCTGCTGCATACCCTGAAGCTGTACCAGTTGGTACTACTCCAGAAGCAAATGTGTACGAATCCTGTGTTCTGTTATTTAGCGCACGAGGTATTTCACCATGCGCCAAACTGAAGTTACCAGAACCTGGATTTGGATCATCCAGGTTATTGGACCATCCTGAGGGCAACCTGTTTGGGAGTTGCTGGTGTTGGCCTTGTGCAATACCCATAGGAAGGTCTGCTGGTGGCCTTTCTTGCGGTAATTGAGAGACAACATATGGAGGAGCACTCTCTGGCTTATAGGGTGGAATAAAATCTGCACCTGCTGGGGTATAGCTTCCACCTGATGAGCGGACAAAATCTGGACCCTGTGGGAATGTGCTGATATCTGGAGGATTGAGCCTTCTCAGTGCATGCAGATCTTCACAATTGCTTACATCAGTGTTGAAATTACTTGCAGAAGATGGGTGAGCTCTCTCCAATGATTTGCGATTCGGCGAGCTGTAATCTGGATTTGACTGCTGAAACTTCAAAATGACTCCAGATATGCTGACATTTCCAGGCACTCTCAGTACATGCTCTGAGAAATCTGAAGGTGGAACAAGAAACAAGGTACTCCTCTCTCCAAGCTTACAGACTGCTGCACGCTGCTTATCACCTAGGTAACTCATGAAATCATTATAAGCTGTCATGTCTGCATCATTTTCTGGGACAAAAAATACGACCCAGCTGCCAGCAGCTTGATAGTAGTGCTTAGAAAGCATATCTAGACTTGTCCTAGCAGTGCAATCCAGAAACTCAGGCCTGAGAAGTACAAAATAACAAAAAGAACATCAACACTCAATGTTTGAACAAAAGATGCTCAAATATGGGATGATGTAAATATATAGAACAGATATCCAAAGGATTGCACTATGGGCAACATACCAAAGCATGCAGTAATGAAGTATATATAGATATAATGGCTCAACTATACAAAAATAAAGAGTCGCTTGTGAATGGAACCTTTAAGTGCATGCTAATCTTCCCTGCTGTAGATGCTGTGTCGTAAACTACAGCTAAGACAGAACACAGAAAATATAGGAATATATGAATGGAAACTTACAGCATGAAGTTAAGGACCTTCCCAACAGGGAAGCATCTAGCTCGGCAGATCGGTGTTCCTCCCTTTGCTATTGTACCATTCCATTTCCATTCATCCTTAAGAGCAGGTTCATGATGGTCAGGAGTAGATCTATCCATTTTCCCTAAACGCCTATCAAAACTCTCTTGAGCACGCCATGGTTCATGTTTATTTGTAAGTGGAGTTATATTCTTTAAAGGATGAACATGATGTCTACCATGCAAATCAGTAAACGAAGAGGTTCTAGAGTGTAAAACATCTTCTGAAAGATCATGAAGGGGCCTCCTTTGGTACTCAGGGTAAACTTTTCCTCGATCAAATTCTGAGAAAGGATATTCAGGAAGTTCAGTATCATGAACTTGAGCACCCTTCAGCTTCTTTGAAATAAGATATGAATTGTCTTCAACATCCCAAGAATCTTCCAACGGTAAGGGTCTCTGAGGTCTGTCAAAAGGAATGTTGTTCCATGGCTTCCATGGCACATCACTCCTAGCAGTAGGGCTTTGTCTATGGGGCTCATACAATTCCTCAGGCAGCCTTCTTTCTTGACCCAGCTCCCGTGTTCTAAAAGGCTCAATATTAGACGCACGGCCAAGCTCTATTCCAGCTTCCTGTCCAAAGTAATTACCCTTCCTGAAACCAACATCATCAACATCTCTTGACAACCTACTAGGGCCAAAATGTGGTGGTGACATGCGAAAACCTCTTGGAGGGCTATCAAAAGGCCTAGCCCTAGGAAAGTCTTCAAAATCTTGGTCTCTGTTGACAGGCCGAGCACTAGGTTGGGGGGAATATGGGGCAACAAATGATCGTTTCCCAACTTCTGGCGCAGCACCTTCATTTCGAGAAAAGCATATGCTTACTCGTGGATTATTGAAAAGTTTTCCCTGAAGTGCTTCTTTTGCTCTGCAGGCTGCTGCAATACTAGTATACTGGACAAATGCATATGTTCGGCCTGGGAATGTTGTTACCCTGAGAACCTTCCCGAAAGGAGAAAAGGCTTCCCACAGAAGAGCCTCATCTACCTTTAAACCAGGAGGAAAGCCTATCCATAACACCTCGCTAGGTTCTGTCGACCTATTTCTTTTATATTTATCTATTGTGTTTTCAGGACTCGGTTGCCGTTTTCTCCCATGTTCAATAGAATGCCGCTCATCAGCATGTTGCATATATCTGTCATCCATTGAGCTACCTGAAGCCTTATCCTGAAAATTCAAATAGTTCAGGTAAACCTGGTACCACTTGATGTGTGCAACAGTGTAAAAGTAGGATAATGAGATCCGGACATACAAGATTAAAGCATAATAGACAAATTTAACTGAACGTTTAGTCCGGATCATAGAAAGATGAATTAAAACAAGGCAGACTAGTGATAAGGTACACCTCCTCCATGGCAGTGGAGATAACTCCACTGGCTACAGCAATATTCTTATTCTTAAACTCCAAAGTACACCAGATAACGAGGTTGTCATAGAGAAAATAAATTCCTCAAGCTGTTACAACCTAAAAAACAAGATCAGGGGAAGAAAGCCCCAACCCAATAACCACAAGTATTCTGTCCTACAGTATGTAATTGTTTCCTATATTAGGTGGAGAACAGTAGCAAAAGAATGAAGGATATGTTGCATCTAGTCTTTGTACAAGGTTCCGATGTTCAGTACATAATGAGCTACATCAAACTTGGTGAGCCATTATAATGTCTCATCTTTTAAGGTTTTGACAACAGCAATCCAACAAAATTATGAGCTCAGCTAGACACTCATTGAACACTCAGGAATAGCCAAATTTCCAGTTTCACAGCATTCTAAATAGTAAAGATGGGCTAAGTACTGCGAACTCTGATTGTTTTTTTTTTGGGCGGGGTAACTCAGAAATTTTGTTGCAAAGGAGTTCACAAATATTGCTAACACTGGATGCTGAAAAGGTTTTTTTTTGACAACAGGATGCTGAAAAGGTTGAATATTGCCGCTACCATCATCTTGTCCTCTCGCAACATTTGCAAACACTTTTTGCAACAAAGTTTTCAACAGTTCCATTTTTTTTCCATGATGTAACCCAAATGCTATACAATTTTCTGGGATAATGCTTAGCGACCAGCTATTTGCAGGACTTGTCACTGTCATTTTTTGGCATACCATATTTCAATCAAGGGTTACCGTGCCTTGCCTTATAAACAGCTAGAGCCTGCATATACCAGTGCTTCTGAAACTTTCATGTCTGTATCTGTAGTTCTGAACACGTATCAGATGCGGATGTTGATATAGAAGGGATATGTCTGGTCAAGTAATGAATCGTTTAAGTAGGAAATCAGATACAATGACACGATATGGCTGCAAGCCATGACAACCAGTTATAGTTCTCGACTTCCCATCCAAGTATAGTTAATTTTCATGACCTACGTCGATTCAAAATATGGTGTCACTGAAGAAATGCATGAGTTGTACTTGGCTCAATATGAATCAACTATCCTTTACTCTTTGTGATTGCTTGAAGATACATGTAGCCATACAACCATATCAGTAGTTTTGGAATTTTTCTTACTGCCCTATCAGTTTTTATCATTATGCAATATATTGCCACGTGCTACATAGAGAAAAGAGAATGATATTCAGTTATTCCTTTACTCCGCCAGGTTTCCTACTATATCAACTATGGCTGTCCATTCGTAAAGTTAGGCGAAAGGTGCTCCGCTTGTCAGAAATTACTGTACCTACCATACTTGCCTACTTAATTGTGTTTTGATGTTTCTTAGATGTGTTCATTAATTTGAAATACCTAAAGTGGCGCAAAACATTCCTCTATTGTTCCTGATGATTCCTTTGGATTAACAGGTCAAAATAGCTGGATTGGTGTACAGTTTTAGAAAGTGTATACTCTTTTTTGAAGGCATTCAGGTATGTATTTGCACAATGTTTAACTTGTCATAATTCAAAGCATGATGAGATAGCACATCATGACGTAGGTGAGCTCAGTAACATCAGTCCATCAGCAATCAATCAAGGCGTCAGTACCAGATGGATATGGCAATATCTCTATTAATCAAAATATTATGCATTGAAATTTAAGCACCCTTTTTTGTGATTATACGTCCAAAATGACTGACAACAAAGCATGCCAGCTAATTACAATTAACCCGAGAGGCATAAAGGCAACTGTTTAATGCTTATCCAGCTAAGTTCTACTCCTTCCATCCCAAAAATAATGCAATTCTAGCTGCAGGACTAAGTCATACCATCTTCAGTTTGACTAAAATTATACAAAAAGGATAATAATATTTATATTTATGATATAAAAGTATGTATCATTAGATTCATCATGGAATATATTTTCATAGTGCACCTATTGAAATCATAGATGTTGATACTATTTTCTATGAACTTAGTCAAACTTAAAATAGTTTGACTTTGATTAGATCTAGAATTGCATTCTTTTTGGGACAGAGTAGTAGAACACAACTGGATCCATGAATAGTCAATGATGTAGACATCTGACACATGTGCTTAGATCAATCATCTTTCCTCAGGAGTTGAGATTTCTGCTGTTCCTATTGTTCACCGATGAAAAATATGTCTACATATGAATGATGATGTCTTATCCTTTTTGGACATTTACTTTGAAAACATTAAACTTACAGGTAGTTGCCTGTTTGTCCAGAAAGTAAACACAACATCACACAGATAAAACTAATAGGAGGTTCATATAAAGCAACAGCGTGCTGCACTGCTGCATTTAATTAGATTTACCAGGCCTGCATGGATTAAGTGCAACAGAGGTCCTTGCAATGTACCTTAAAGTTTTAATATTCATTCCATATTCAGACTAGTAAAACAAGCTACATATTGGTTCCATGGAACTTAATTTCAAGCCGCACATCGTATTTCTGGAATCTTTTACATCACAAATAAAAAGGTGTAAGGAAGCTCCATAGGGCAAAGAGTTGAGAAAGGGTACTTTGTGCTGAGGAAATTTAGTGTGACATATCACTGATATTGATGCATTGGATTTGCAGAAGGCTGCCTCTGATGCTTCATAAGCAATAACATATTTCATCACTTTTGCCTCCCAAAAGAATGTCCTGGTAGTTTTCACATGCATTAACAGTTTCCCTGATTATTCAGCATCAGGAGATGCACTACATATGGAACATCCGAAGATGTCATCATCAATTGAACACAGGCTCAGGCTTATTGCCATATAGTATGCACATTTGATCTTTGGTTAAATATATGGACGCACCACATATGACCTTCTAAGAACCATCTTTTAAAGGTTTATTACTAAGAGTAAAGAGATAAGAGTTGCCCTAAATAAATGTTAAAAAAATTACTCAGTCCCTTTTAGCTATTAGTGAACTATTGACATGAGACAGCAGCAACATATTAACCACACTCAAGCAGGTACTTTCTAGTATTGATGATTCATAGTGGGATGGCAAGGGGAAGATACATGGCAATAAGCCTAGCTATGTTCATCCGAGATGGCTATCATTTGCTCTTTGCAGGACATCTGACAACTAAGGGTCACAACTGTAGAGACACTGTGGGTGTAATTGTTCAGATTCAGTGAAACCTGTGAGTCTGTGACCAATGGTGCTGACTAAATAAACCCTGCACTGGTAGAATTTCACACAGGTGAACAAAATTGAGATTCTTCATTAGACAGGCACATGCAGCCTTCTACTCTGTGTTCCTGCACATTTCTGGGCATACCTGTTTTGAACCGATTTGACACTGGCAGTGCTGTGAACCCTAAATTTAACTCTGTGACTCAGCCTGTCTTGAAACACTATAGGTTTTGTACACAAGCTAAGAAAAGAACACCACACTGATAATTGCTTGGAGTCAAATTAAATAAATATATAATGAACAGAGGATGTTCAACACTAACCCCCTTGGAAAACTCGATCCTAACAGGCGCCCCAGCCAGGCGAGCACCCTGGAGCTCCCGCACCGCAGCCACGGCGTCCCCCTCCCGCATGAAGCTCACGAACGCAAAATTCCGGCCGGGCTCGCGGGCGACACCCTCGACGTCGCCGCACCGGAGGAACAGCTCCGACAGGTCGGACGCCGTGACGCTGGGCGCCAGGCCGCCCACCCACAGGTGCCGCGACGGCGGCGCCACTCCCCAGCCCGACGCCCGACGCGGGAGTGGGAAGTACGGGTCCTCCTCGACACGGAGGCCGTGACGGACCGGCCGCTCGTCGCCCGGCAGCCCGCCGCCGAACCTCCCCGTCCCCCGGGCCGCGGCGGTCCCTCGCCATCTGCGAAAATCCGGTCGAGATTGGTCAGCGCAGCTGCATTTCCACCGCGAGCGTGAGAGTAAAAGGATGGAGCTGTACCATTGGCGCCGGCGTGCGGCGGCGATTGAGAGGTTAGGGTTTGCGGTTGGATGGGACAGATGAGGAAGCCCAATGGCTTTTCTTCCTTTCTTTTTTTTTTCAAGAAAAAAGGTCAATTCCTCTCACAAGCCTATATTTATATTTAGGTAGAACTTTGTCTCTAAAATGGAATCTATAAAGTTTATCAGGCTTATGAGTACACTTCGTGTGTATTTTTGTTGTTTACACAAGTTACTACGTGCACTTCAAGTATTTTCGTTGAGTTTATTTTTATTTGGAATCTATAAAGTTTTTTTGTCCTACGTACTCGTTTGTATTTTCGTTAAGTCTGTCTTTATTTAGGATCTATAAAGTTTACTTAGGTTACGCATATACTTTGTGTATTTCTGTTGAGCCTATCTTTATTTAGGTAGAGCTTTTGTCTCTAAAATCTAAAATAGAATCTATAAAATGTGGCCCTATTCTCTCTCCTGCGCTCTTGCTTTCTCTTTACCTCTCCCTCCCACACATGCACCCCCACCGGAACCGAGGAAGAAGATTGCACCTGCGCTTATTTCGACGACAACGCCCCATTGGTTAGGGTTTTGACGGCTCCCGGAGACGGAGAAGATGACGCAGTGGCAGTGGCTAGGGTTCTAAGGTTAGTAGATCTCCTCGTCAGCGGGCTTAGAAGAAGGTTTTGGGGGAGGTAGGCTGCCTAGGCGGTTGGGACCAGCGGTCGAATAGCTTCGGGGTCCGAGCAACAGTGCAGGCGACCGGGTCGGGTCAGGCCAAGGGCACTATGGCAGAATGAACCTTAGTTGCTGCGGCGAGGCGGTGGGCGATAGTGGGGGCGAGGATAAAGAGGATGTGGTCGAGAATGAGCGTGGGGAGGGAGAAGAGTCATCACGGGGAGGAAAAAAGGTCACGCAGGAAGATAACGGACATCCTTGATCTATATCTATGTATATAAAGCTATATTGTCAAAAGATGAATTATTAAAATTAGATTGGTAGGTTGTTTGAATTCATAGCTTATAAAAGCTAAAATTACCATAATGCCATTAATCATTGTTTTTTTTCTTTGTTTGCGATTGTTTGCGAATTACGTAGCACAAAACGTTCGTACACTCAGACCAAACTCTATCTCTATGAGCATTTTCAATAATTGGGCCGGCAAATCATCGAGATTGACGAAGTCACCACATGTATTTCGTTGTCGACGAAAATATCACCTAATGCCTACCACTGGAAGCACAATGCTATTAAATCCTAAAAAAAATTGCTCCACAGGAGTTGAATCAGAACCTGAGGTGCTACTGAGGCTCTTGTAACCACTGGGCCCTCAATCTTTGTTTCTAAACGTAGTGTAGAGAGAATAGTGAGGCGGAATTGCTTTTATACATAGAAGATGGAAAAAACTACCACAACGCCCTAAGTCCTTGTCATCTAAACGTAGTGCAGAGAGAAATAGTGGGAAGACAAATTGTTTTACATATAGAAGCTGAAAAATGCTAGGTGGATGAGCTTCTTAGATTTTGGATGCTCTAGATTATCGTATAAGTTGGACAAAAACTAATGGGTCATGATATTTGGTGGAACAATCCAGATGCCACAAAATGGCACGGCCCTCTTTAATGTTGTTTGTCGGAACATCATTTGGCAAAATTTTGGTTGGACAGATGATTAGAAGGTAGGACAATCTCTAAACTCGCACATAATCTAATCAAATTGATCTCCAAGAGAGTGCTGAAGCAAGGAACTGGCCCAAGCCTTGGACAATTAAATTAAATTGATCTCCAAAAGAGTGCTGAAGCAAGGAACTATAGCTCAAGCCTTGGACAGTAGGTGTTGGGTCATGACCCGTCCTTGCATCTTTATTTAGGCATAAGCATCAAGATCATGTTTTGGAAAAGTAGTTAAGTAAAATTGCACATTTCTAGCTCTTATGTGTCCTGACACACGGTCCGCCTAGTCTCACCGGTCTACCAGCACTTAACCAGTTCATCCTAAGCATATACCAACAAACAATTCATCTGTAAGTACCATGATGTCTAAGAGGAGGGTAAATTAGGAAAATTAAAAAATTATTTCTAACTATGGCTTCTAATTTTCACCTTAACAAAATCTATGCAAGAAAGAAAACTATCTAAAAGTGCAATTAAGGTTTTGCTAACTGTGTTGCTATCTCTACTGTAAAAGAGTTATGCAACCTAATTTCCAATTCTATCAACTAGCCTATCACTAAACTAGAAAAGATAAGCACACAACCAAAGCATATAAAGTAAATGTAGAAGGTAAATGTGGGGTAGAGATGCAAATTTCCGTCGACGACTCCGGTATTTTTATCGAGGTATCAAGAAGCGCTCAAACTTCCCCTAGTCCTCATTGGAGCACCTCGCAAGGGCCAAACTTCCGGTTGGGTAACTTCATGAATAGCTCTCGGCCTTCCCCACGCAAGTGGGTCTCAAGTGCGTCTTCCGGCAAACCTCTCCTGGACCGCTCCCTACCATCTTGACTAACAAGCTTTCAACCGAACCGCCGTGGGCCTTGTTCCCTACGGTACACGGTGGCATCTACACCACAAACGCAGTTGGTATGGTCTCACAATACTACAAGCCCCTCGAAGTGCAAGCAATGCACCTTTGAGTAGGAGGTATACAAACCTCACTAAACACTAGGCCTAAACCTAGAACAAGCGCATAAGCGGTGGTCTAACTAGCCTAAGCACTTCGCAAAACACCTACACTAATCATCGAGTAAATCACTAAACACTATACAAGTGGAGAGCACCAAAGTGGTGTAGCAACACCTGAGTATCTTTCCTCAGCTCTTCCACCCTTTATTTGGTCGGTTGGGGTGGTATTTATAGCCCCAAAGTGGAGACCTAGCTATTGGGGACAAAACCCAACTTTCTGCTAGCGACCAGATGTGTCCGATCACTCACAACGGCTAGTGAGCCACTGCCAGCCACTGGCGCATACACTGACTGGACGCTGCATCCGAATCTTGTCAAGGTCGAGTGGACGTGTCTGGTCACCTCAGTGCCTCTCTGGAACCTCTCTGGTGCCAATCGGACGCCACTGTTGGTGCGTTCGATCGCAGCCTGCTGCCCACGTCCGGTTGCTTAAAATGATGGTCACGCTGACATCCTTGCCACGTGTCGGGTCGGTTGAAATTCGTCGAGTCCGACCACAATGCAATTGACCGGACACGTCTGGTGCAGAGTCTGATCACCTGAACATCGTCCTTTTACTTGTTTCTTTGTGATCCGTGCATCTAGCTTGATTCCATCTTGTGTCTTGGACTTGTTGCTTGGTCTTGTAAGTCTTCTTGTAGTCTTCAAATGTCTTACTTGAGGTGTTGATCATCCAGATGACCTCGTAGCCTAAGTTCAAGCCACTCTTGCACCCTATTAGACATAGTCCAACTTGGTCATGTTGATCATCAAACACCAAAATCCAAACTAAATGGGCCATGGGTCCTTTTTACGTACATCATCAACACTCCACATGTAGTCCATTAGAGCATGACCTACATGGAATTGAGTTGTCTAGCTCTCTTTCAGCTTGGACCCACGGATCAATGTGGCACTCACACCACACCACAAACCCCTCAAAGCTCTCTCACTCACTCACTCTCCCTCTCATTCTCACCATCTCTTTGTCTCTCTAGCGCTTTAGCGAGAAGCAACTAGAACACTTCACCGAGACAAGAAGGGGGAGGTAAGGGGAAGGGAAGGATTAATAAAGCCAATGAAGATCAAGGAATCCCACATCAACCCCATTGCTTTGGATAGTTTTTATCATTTTTTTTAGAGAAATGATTTAGTGAAAGATTCTAAGTTATTTTCCTAGGGTTGTTGCATTCATGCTGATTGCATTAGTTTAGTTTGACTAAAAATGAGTTTATAAAATCTATGAAGCCTCGAATGGCTTTTTCTCTATTTCTAAAAATAAATTTCAAAATTAGCATAAACTACTTTAAAAATGAGTTTAAGTTTGGGTCTTGAAGTCTTCAAAAAATGCATTTTTCATATACTAGAAATTTTGTTTGAAAAAAGTTCCAAAAGTACTTTATTCTTGGGTTCCAAATCCAACTTCAAAATTTTTGTTGGACCCTTATTTAAAAATAAAGTTTAAGAATATTTGAAAAGAGCTTTATAATAGTGTTTGAAAACTAGTTTGCAAAATAATAAAACCTTCAAAAACATTTTATGGGCCAATTCTACCCAAACCCTAGCCTAAAATTTCTTTATCCCATTTTTATTTTCTCTGGAATCTACAGGTCCTTTTCATCCTCTTCATGGGACCAAAACAAGGCCCACTTGATCACCTTTTGCATCTCCCCATATAGGCCATGATTGCGACTGTCTAGCCAAAGCAAGCTCGTCTTTCGTAGGACAAAACCCAACCCCATCTTATCCTCTATTGGGCGGGTAGTAGCCCACACAACATCAACTCACACCCTTGATTTACTATAATATCTTATGTAGGTACACCTAGCAAAAACTCTTGTTTAACTAAGTGATGCAACTCATGTAAAAACATTATAGTAACTTATTTGTTTAAAGAAAACTATAAAAATTTCTAAAGACACTAGATCATACTGAGTGAGTTGGGGGTGTTGAAGAGGTAAGGGGCAAACCATTGTCTATAATGACCCTAGATTGTGGTGCAAAATTGAGGAGGTCGGTAAACATATTCCAAACTAAGGAGGGTTGCAAACAACAGTTTTAATCCTCGAAGCAACCTTAAATCACAACAAATTGAAAACTAGGAATTTGGGGAACCAAAGTCACAAGACATGTCTTGACCTCTAATTAGTATGTCTAATGCAATCCTAAACGTTATGCCTACTCTAACCAGTTGTTTAGAGCCCTTTTGCTAAACGAGTTAAAATAGAATGGCTAATCAGGCCATGCTCAACGCACCAGCGTGTATGTTTATGTTAGCCTTATAGAGACGTGTAGGCTCAGATAATAGATGGAGGAGAGAGATAGTCCGAAGGTGGCTTCACAGTGTGTCATATTGTCTTACAGAAGAGTTTATGGCCTCGTCAGAAAAAAATAGCTTGGGGTGAAAAGGTTGCAAAGCAAGTAGAGAACTTATTATTGGTCGCTAGAATCAAAAAAGCAATGGACCGAGGCCGACGATTGGAGAGAGAAAAGTAACAATGTGCCCAAAAGATAAATAAATACCTACGACATGTATTGTGAAAATTGATGGCTCCATGCATCTATACAGAGCTACTTAGATGAGCGCTTTTTGCTAAGAGCAATGTTTCTTGTAGCCGGAATTGAGGAAGCTCTCAATCAGAGCTTCTTAAAATATAGTGACATAAAGTATATATATAGAAGATCTGAAAATACTTACTTTTTCTCGCCAGCGGCGGCATCGGCCACGAGGGGAAGCCCTCAAGCGGTTTAATTTAAGAATTTTACCAAAGTTTTTCTAAAATAGATTCAACTCTACCAACGGAGTTACTCATGAAGCCAAAGCAAAAAGGAAAAAAAAAGTTACTAGGCCGGTACACAATGAAGTAGTGTTGTACCGAAGAAAACCTAAATCTAAGTCTGTCATGTTTCAGATTTGTCTTCTTTATTTCAATTCAAGGCTTATATAAAGTGAGCACCTGTCGGTGTTTAACCACTGATAGTCTGCCACGGGGTTCCCATAGCGATTGATTCGGATCTCGGCGAATACTAGAACTCGGCGGTTCACGCAAGAGACACTCGGTTTATCCTGGTTCGAGCCCTCGTCGTCGAGTAAAAGCTCTACTCCAGTCGGCCTTGGCCTTTTGCGTTGGATTGGTGTATGATTGTGAGTTGTCTGTCGCTTTACAAAGAGGGTGCTCTGGCTCCTTTTTATGAAAGAAGAGAGCCAGAGCTTTGGTTCTAATCCTAGTCAGACTAAAAGAGAGTTACGTTTCATTACGTGAGTTCTTTTTCTATCTGTCTAACTAGGATAGGACGTCATCTACTTGGAATCAGTCCTCTTGCTTCCATCCTGTGGCCCCGCCTGGACAAGAGTTATGCTGATAGGGGACCGTCTTGGTCCCGCATCGACAGCACCATATAGTAAGTTATAACATTAATCCGTGTAAATGAGTTCAATTCAGTGCAATAAACGAATACTGCTCAAAGTCTGAAACACCTAACCTCAGTGCTTTACGTTCGTTTATAAACTTGGCATGCGTGAGTATCCAAGGTGTCGCAAACTTCACGATGACTGCGTTTGGCGAGAGTGTACGTCCACAACTGGGACCATCTGTTAGCCTGTACCTTAGCTATACTCCTGTAGGCATAAATGCCAAGCAAAAACCAAAGTATATTAATCAATATATTTATATCTTTATCTAGTACTCCTGTAGGCATAAATGCCAAGCAAAAACCAAAGTATATTAATCAATATATTTATATCTTTATCTAGTACTGAATAGCCAAAATTTCAGCTATTTTTTGCCTGGCCTTCATAACTGACTCGTGAATGTGAAAGTTGCTCTTGATATACCTATACATATACGAGTTATTATAGTCTGTGGCTAGCGTGATACGGATTCCGATTCCAAGATATATTACACCGTGTATGCAATCTAGGCTTATTAATCATGTTCATAAAAGTTAAGAAAAACATGCAGGGAGCGCTGATATGGAGTTCTAATGTATATAATTGGATTTTGTTACAGCACGTTTTCTAGCCGAAAGAAACCAAAAGCCAGTCCTTTTCAGCGCGCAAGTGGCCGGACCGGCGCTCTCTCGGGGTGTTAAATTTTGGTGGAATAAGCCGGTGATAAAATGTGTTCCCGTTGTTAGGTATGAGAGAAATATATTGTTGGAACGTATGATAAACCCGGCTGATAAGACAAGCGAATATGGTCTTAATCATTAATCAGCACGTGCGGGGCCTACATCTATGACCTCTCCTCTGTTTTCTCCTTCGTGCTCTGCTTTGGATACTTGATCTGTTGTTGCTGTTCTTCGATCCATCTCTTTCACTTCACCCTCTCATTCATCCATTCCCAGCATCCACACATTCCGGTCTCCTTCTCTGCCGCCTGGGTTATATACTGTACAATCCGGTCGGTCATCTCATGATCGCTAAGCTCCGGCTGACCGGCCGGCTCCAGTGCGATGCGAGCACGGAATCGGATGAATGCACGCAAGCAATGCAGGGTCAAGCAAGTCAATGAGACAATCGCAATGTGTCAATGTCCAAGCCACCATTATAGACTACAATAGGAGAAGCAGCTGCCAATAAGCCGGCTGATAAGACAAACCGACTGATTTGCTACGGGAGAAAATACTGTTGAAACGGCTGATAAGTCTGGCTGATAAAACAAGCGAACATGACAAAAACTGACACTATTAAACCAGATTTTAGTTTGCATTTTGGATTGACGGCGAAAAGACAAACGAGCGCGGCAATGGGGAGTGCCAAGCTCTCCTTGCTTTGCCTCGTCCCGTTCCTTCTCCTCGCCGCCGCTGCCGTCAACGGTGGCGACACGCTCACCACGTTCATCGTGCACGTGGAGCCCCACGAGGAGAACCAGCAGACCGCCGGCGACCGGGAGGCATGGTACAGGTCGTTCCTGCCCGCGGACGGCCGCCTCGTCCACGCGTACCACCACGTCGCGAGCGGCTTCGCGGCCCGGCTGACGCGGGCGGAGCTCGACGCGCTGTCGGCGATGCCCGGGTTCGTGGCGGCGGTCCCGGAGGACACGTACCAGCTGCAGACGACGCACACGCCTGAGTTCCTCGGCCTGGACGCCCGTCGGCAACGCGGGATGCCGGCGGCGTCCCACGACGGCGGCGGCTCCGAACGCGGCGCTGGGGTCATCGTCTGCTTGCTCGACACGGGCATCTCCCCGACGCACCCGTCCTTCGACGACGACGGCGTGCCCCCGCCGCCGGCGAAGTGGAAGGGGCGCTGCGACTTCGGCGTCCCCGTGTGCAACAACAAGCTCATCGGCGCTCGCTCCTTCATGTCCGTCCCCAGTACCGACGGCAGCAACTCTTCGTCGCCGGTCGACGACGCCGGCCACGGCACGCACACCGCCAGCACGGCCGCCGGAGCCGCCGTGGCGGGCGCGCAGGTCCTCGGCCAGGCCGCGGGGTCCGCCGTCGGGATGGCGCCCCCGCGCGCACGTCGCCATGTACAAGGTGTGCAACGACACCATCTGCCTCGACTCCGACATACTCGCGGGCCTCGACGCCGCCGTGGGCGACGGCTGCGACGTCATCTCCATGTCCATCGGCGGGGTGTCCAAGCCGTTCTACCGCGACACCATCGCCGTGGGCACGTTCGCCGCCGTCGAGAAGGGGGTCTTCGTCGCGCTGGCGGCCGGCAACCATGGGCCCAACGCCAGCTCCGTCACGAACGAGGCGCCCTGGATGCTCACCGTCGCCGCGAGCACCATGGACCGCTCCATCCGCGCCACGGTCCACCTGGGGACGGCCGCTCCTTCCACGGCGAGTCGGTGTACCAGCCGGACTATGCCTCGGCCTCCGCCGCCTTCCACCCGCTGGTCTACGCCGGCGCCAGCGGGAACCCGTACGCCGAGCTCTGCGGCAACGGCTCGCTGGACGGCGTCGACGTCCGGGGCAAAATCGTGCTCTGCGAGTACGGAAGCGGACCGCACGCCAACATCACGAGGATCCTGAAGGGCGTGGTGGTCCGAAGCGCCGGCGGCGCCGGCATGGTGCTGATGAACGGGTTCCCGCAGGGCTACTGCACGCTCGCCGACGCGCACGTGCTCCCGGCGTCGCACGTCGACTACGCCGCCGCGTCGGCGATCATGTCCTACGTCCGGTCCGCGGCGAGTCCCACGGCCAAGATCCTCTTTGGCGGCACCATCCTCGGCACGTCGCCGGCTCCGTCCATGGCCTTCTTCTCCGCTCGGGGACCCAGCCTCCAGAACCCCGGGATTCTCAAGCCCGACATCACCGGGCCTGGGGTGAACGTGCTCGCCGCATGGCCGTCCCAGCTCCAGGTCGGCCCTCCGCCGGCGCCGACGACGGCATCTGCTGCTGCTCTCCCCGGACCGCCGAGACCGACCTTCAACATCATCTCCGGCACGTCCATGTCGACGCCGCACCTCAGCGGCATCGCGGCCTTCATCAAGAGCAAGCACCCCGACTGGTCGCCGGCGGCGATCAGGTCGGCGCTCATGACCACCGCCGACGTCACCGACCGCGCCGGCAACGCCATCCTCACGGAGCAGCGCGTGGCGTCCGACTTGTTCGCCACCGGCGCCGGCCACGTCAACCCGGAGAAGGCGGCGGACCCCGGCCTGGTCTACGACATCGCGCCCAGCGACTACGTCGGCTTCCTCTGCGGCCTTTACAGCAGCCGGAACGTCTCCCTGGTGGCGCGGCGGCGCGTCGACTGCTCGGCCGTCGCGGTGATCCCGGAGAGCATACTGAATTACCCGTCGGTGTCGGTCGTCTTCCCGCCGGCGTGGAACTGGAGCACGCCGGTGGTCCTTGAGCGCACGGTGAGGAACGTCGGCGAGGAGGCGCCGTCGGTTTACTACGCGGCGGTTGACGTGTTTGACGACGATGTAGGTGTCGCCGTGTCTCCAAGCGAACTGGTGTTCACCGAGGTGAACCAGGAGCAGAGCTTCAGAGTTATGGTGTGGCGGAGGCACAGTAATAAGAAGCAGGGTGCCAAGGTGGTGCAGGGCGCGTTCCGTTGGGTGTCAGACACGTACACAGTCAGGAGCCCTGTCTCCATTTCCTTCACATGACACTACAAATCTATCTAGCTGCTAGCTAACTAGCTAGCTCGTTTCCCTGTATATGGCACAGGTCCAAAGAATTAATTCTACCAAGATCCAAAGACATGTCTTGGTAAAAATGCGTTCTTTTTTTGAGAGCGATAAAAACAAATACGTTGTTTGGACATTCACCCTTATTATACAGGGCCTGAACAAAGGTATATCACTGCCTAGAAAAAATTTTCTTGGCCTAAGCCTGGCCTGAAACATTAGTTTCGTCTATTTTCACAATGGAAACTCGTGGGTGGCCTGTCACGACCCAAGGTCGTTTCAATTAAAACTTCTAATAAATTACTTGTGAAATTCTTTACAGACATACGTGAGGACCCTAATTGCTGTATACAAGGACAAGGACTCCAAATCCACAAGTCAATGTTTTCGACCTAGGTTAACCGAGGTCAACCTTGTTTAAAACCGAAAACAAAAAACAAAAGTTTTTGATAGCATACCACAATAAACTAGAAATGTAACCATTACCACCAATGTTCCTTTGAATAATCTTATACTCGTTCAACATTAAACTTACACACCACTGCTGAACATCCTAGCCCATACACCAAATCCTCCAAATCAGGGGAGGAAGTGAAAGGATGAAGAAGTAGAAAAGATGAAGGAATCAAGAGAAGGATCCAAAGGAACAACAAGGTTAGGACTAACTCCAAGCCCAGCGCATCCCCTCTACATGCCTATAAATGCTGATTTCAAGAACTCTCTCATTCTTGGAAATTTCTTCTCCAAAACCAACTCTCAAATCCTTCTTATGGCTAGATGTTAAGTGTTTGCTAGTGATGGTTCCATCATATGTAGTTAAGCTCAAGCTGTCTACACTTCAATCCTCACTTATATCCCTCAAATCCATCCGTCTAATGCCACTTCATGAATTTCATGCAAGGAATCAAATTCATCTCCACCTAGCTTTGAAAGCAAGGTTAGGAAAGTGTTCATCTTCAATCATGGTGCCATGGAGACCCCAAGAACTCAGAGCTAAGTTGCCATGCCCACTCTCAAGGATTAATCATCAAATTTCATGAATTTTAGCTTAAATCCAAACCACTAGTTGCACTTGCTAACTAAGGCTCAAACCTAGCTATATCAAGCCCAACAGGTCAACTATGTATTTGAGGGCCAAAAGAAATAGAAGCTCCCAAATCCCACATAGACACCATGATTCGAGGGTCATTGCTAGAGATGTTCTTGTGCATTTCATTGGTACTCACAGTTTTTTTCCTCTCATTTTATATACACGGATTATGTTCAAGTGTGGGATCTTTCACTATTTGTAAGTGTTGGTTTTGGCCATTTGGGTTAGCATAATTCAAATTATATCATCAAGGCAACCCTACAAGATCTTCAAAACAAAAATTGATGTCTTAAAAAACTAGCATCACGGGCTACAACACGCTTTTGCGCTCCATGGGCCCTAATGCAATGATCCACAAGCACATTTCATTGCTGATTCACTGCAGATAGAAACTCAAAAGGCAAACAAAAAATTACAGATGGACACTGTAATCCAATTGTTTGTCTTTCATCAATGGGGCAATTAACAAATAATCACATGAACAAAAAAAAGAGAGGTACATGATATTTAGTTCACATATATTTGAACTTGAATGACATAATAAAGGTAACTAAGAACATGATTTAACTTCTATATTTCTGTATTATGAAATTAATGTTCGCTAATGGCTATGATTCTAATTGAATATTCAATACACATCATTTACATTTACTTAACACCCTTTATCGGGCATCCAAAGAAAGCATGTTGAGAAAATTCCTTCTATGCCATCAAAACCTACAACATCCCTTCCATGCTATTGAAATTAAATGCTACTTTCTACTTCCCAAATTATAATACATTTTGACTTTTCTAAATACATTTCTTTTTTGCTATATACTTAGATATATATTATGTCAAGATACATAGTAAAAATAAATATATCTAGAAAAGCTAAAACATTTTATAATTGTAATGGAGGGAGTGACTTGGTTACCATTTTTCCCTTGTGTGCCATCGTAGTTAATCTAATTTACATCTATTGTTAGAACATGGTGCATATTTTAACTACTTTTTGTTTATCCTTATGAGTCTCTTCAAAATCACAAGTGTCCACGCCTTGGTGGATCCAACCTCCAAGGCAGGCGCTGGTGAGGCACGCACAAGGGACGTGGTTGCACCAACGAGGTGCCAAAGAGGCCAAGTGCATGACATGCCCAAGGAAGGTGTTTGGTATAGCTTGTACATCAACTTCTCCAACCAAACAGTATCCTAAGTTGTAGCTTTGCCCTAGAAGGCACGGAATTTGCACTCTCTAGAGGTGCAAGAGGGGGAGGGGAGCCAAAAAGAAGAGCTTCTGCATGCTCCTTCTCCCTCCCATGGGCCGCTACATGGCTAGGGTCAGATTTTCCCCAAGGGCTCATCAACATGGCCACAACCAATGCAGGTGAGGGCGATGTGGTGTGGTGACATTGTGAGGATGCATGTAGAGTCACGCGGGGTGGGGGTGGGGAGGGGTGCGACTGCGTGGGAGTGGATGGTAACACCTGTACTAGCGAGGCACAGGCACAAAGGTGGCAGACGGTGTCCTACCAGTGTTGTTGGAGAAGGAAGAAGATAGTGGCACTGTTGTCGGTGGATAGCGCCAACATTTTATATATCAAAAGGCATGAAACACACATCAATATCTAGAAGGCTAGGGTTTTATCTAACAATTTTCACGAGTTTTGGTGATTTATCAATTTCCAGGGACTAATCTAGAAAACACCAAAAAAGGGCATAACTATAAATATACATCACGGAATTATCAGCAACTCAAGAATACGCCAAACTACCCTAGAAGGATCCAGAAGACACTGGAGCAAAAGGGAGTACGAGGGGCTTCCAGGTGGGGCCGCCCGGCCCCACCAGCCAGGCCGACCGCCCTCTTGTGAGAGGAAGGGTCTCCCCCCTTCTGGAGTCTTCTTCCACCGCCTTTGAGGATCAATCTCAGCCCTACGTGAAGTCGGTTTGATCAAACGGCTAGAGCCAGACCCCCCAGGAAACCCTAATTCATTCAATTCATTCACACTCAAGTCATTTGGTGATCAAGTCATCTAGAGTTTCAAGTTCTAGTTCCTCATAGCCTTCTAGTTCATAGTTTAGCCTAGTTAGATCTAGAGTAGAGGAAGTCAAGTTCTTCATCGATCTTGGATTCTCGAGGTTCTCAAGAAGAGAAGAGTCTGGTATAGTTCTTAAGCTTTTCTTTCTTATTGTAATATCTGCGTTTGTACGATCATTACTAGCAACATTATTCTTCATTATTATGTTCTTGATTGTATTGTTCATTATCTACTTTAATATGTCTAGTATAGTTAGTTTGCTATTATATTCATACACTGGTTCATATAGCGTTCATTAATTCGATCGGTTGGTGAGTGGTAGGTTGTGTGCAGGCATGGTGCCTAGATGCATTACTTATCTGCGAATATCCCCAGTCGTGCCGGGTAGTGATGTAGATCGTGGGTGTGACAGACCCATTGAGTCCTTTGTAGGCCTTCCCCCGTACGGTGGATTGGTAGAGTGGGATTGTCAGGTTAAGAGTATATTTATATACATAAGGTTCGTGTACTCATCTTTTCCTGTATATTGCTCCGATGTGTTAGAGAACTATAGTAGTATAACTTAGCAATGATTGTTAGACATACTTACACTAAATGAACTAGCTTTGACTATAGCTTGAATACTTAGAAGTTATTTCTCTATTAATTGATTAGACAACGTTAACGTGTCTAGAATTGTTATGAGTGAATTAGTATCATTAGAAGATGACTGATCAATGGCTTATTATCATTATTTATCATTTATCTTTTATTTATCTTGTGACACCTTCCTGTTATTGAGGAGAGTTGACATTGGCTACATCTCTTATTCACTTGCATATAAGTGTTATCAATACTATAGAGTAGCTTCTTAGCAATGCGGGTAAAATGCTACAATGGTATAATTATCTGTCCGCTTGCAGAATCATTTTTAGTTTATATTCATCTTTATTTATTTCTGCCTAGTCACATAAAATGATAAGATTTAGTACCAGAATTTATTCCTAGCTTTACAATTAGGGATGACAACCTAGTTTCATAGTTAGGAGTGAGGGTAAAGAGGCTAGTGGCTAGTTGCTAAAGGCAAGTTAATTAATACCAATATTTTTAGCGTCATTGCGTGGGATAGGGAATTGAGATTTATTGCGGTGACGTTAGAAATGCCAACAAACATTTTTTGGCGCCGTTGTCGGGAAGGCAAATAAACTTAGAAAAGTACTTGATAACCATATGCACCGTAACAAGATCGATCACCCAATTGACCTCTAACTCAAACAGGCTTACCCTTGTTTTGTCTACTTGTGTATATTATGTAGTAATGAATGACTGAGTGGTTTTTGATCTCCCGGACAATTACACCGAAGACCCAGAGAAACTCCTAAGAAGGAAGTTTGCAATAACGAGGGACATTTCTGAATCACCATCAAGAACACCCTCCACTGAAACTTGTTCTTCACAAGAGCAAGCTCCATCATCCGAAGAAGAAGAATTAGAAGTTAACTTGACACCAGTTTTTGAAGCTATGGCTGAGAAGACGCTATGTGAGTTCTCTGCTCCAACAACCGCCAACATCCGTACTGGACCTAATGTCGATATTGGAAATAATGGATTTGAGCTCAAGCTTGCGCTCGTCACTATGGTGTAAGCAAATCAGTTTTGTGGAAAGGCACATGAAGATGCAAGTGCACACTTACAATATTTTCTAGAGATATGCAGCACTTTTAAGATCAAATATGTACCAAAAGATGCTATCTTACTTCGCCTATTCCCATTTTCGCTACTAGGGAAAGCAAAATAGTGGTTCTATAACAACAAGGCAACCAACACTACATGGGACAAATGCTCTACTACTTTTCTGGCCAAATTCTTTTCAACAGGCAAGACCACTGCACTGCGTGGAAAGATCTCAAGCTTTCAACAAAGAACATGACGAATCTTTTCGCCGAGGCATGAGAACGTTTTCAAGATTACATTGCAGAATGCCCTCATCATGGAATAGAGGATTGGCTACTTATGCAGACTTTCTATTATGGACTAGTCTCTAGTACTCGTGAGTCCATGGATGCTACAGCTGGAGGAGCTTTCTTATCACTTAAGCTCGCTGATGCAACAGCACTCGTTGAGAAGATGGCCTCAAATCAAAGCTAGAATGAAGAACGCACTCAACCTCGTAAGAGAGGAGGAGGCACTCATCATCTCAAGGAAGTCGATACCTTTACTGAAAAGCTAGACCTCACTATGAAGAAGCTTGAAGAAAGAGTCACTGAGAAGAGAGAAGTCATACACATTAATGATTCTTACATGACTTGTGAAGAATGTGGAAACACAGGACATTCATCAGTCAACTGTCCTGAAATCCAAGAGGTCGTGAACTACATCAACAACAACACCAACTATCGTCCTCAATAAGGTCAAGGATGGAATCAACCCAATCAAGGATGGAATCAGCAACCACGACAAGATAATTTTCAAGGTAACAATAATTACAGCAATTACAATTTGCCACCTTTATGAGATCCAGTTCTTTGGACAATCTAAATTGCTAGACCAAATGTTTAAAAAGGTAACTTTGAATGACAAAGCTTTAGAAAACATAAACGCAAGATTAGATACTTTTGCTTCGCCATTAAAAATCAACACAGCTTCAACAAAATATTAGAATCATAATTAGCTCAACTGACAGCTATTGTTCCTCCAATGGAAAAAGGTAAGGCTTCGGGCCAACTAGAAGATTTAGAAACTGCAAATCTTATTGATATTCACAATGCAGGTCATTATTACACTCAACCAGCGGATGTGCAGTGGATTGACCACTTACTCCTTGAAAAGAAAGGAGACCCTGGAAGGGCTGTCATCCCTATTTTGATAGGATGTCACACCTTTCCAGAGGCCATCTGTGATTTCGGCGCAAGTGTCAACATTATTCCTAAGGTAATTTATGAAAAGATTTTAGAAGATCCTTTGTTGTACACAACCATATGTTTGCAGCTTGCAGATCAGTCTATTGGCTACCCCGAAGGAATTTTGAAAGAAGCTATTGTTCGAGTAGGACAATCCTATGTCTCATTTGACTTTGTAGTCATGGAGACTGGAGGAGATGAAAGAGCACCTATCATACTAGGCCGACCATTCTTATGCACAACTAAAGCCATCATCTATGCGGAGCACGCCAAGATTGTGTTTTCCATCAAGAACAAGAAGGAGAAGTTCTCATTCAAGAACCGCATCCTCACAACTCCCGTATTCCCACAGAAGCCATACGAGCAAGCTCAGCAATCAGCCGAACCTAAGAAGAAGAAGAGCAACAACAATAGAAGAAGGAGGAAGAGTGAGCTCAGTCAAATTCTAGAAGAGACGATTCAACTGATCAATTCGGTTAACACCGAATATGACCACCTGTTAGCACCATCATACATTGTCAAGAGAGAAGACCCAGGAGTCCCAACCATTCAATGCACCATCAAGCAAATGGTTTTTCCTAAGACCTTTTGTGACACTGGATCAGGGGTCAACGTCATGTCAAAGGTAGCGTATAATTATCTATTTGGTGATGAACCGTTATACCTAACCTATATACAGCTGCAGATGGCAGACCTATCAACAAGATTCCCAGAAGGCATAGTAAAGAATGCCGCGGTAAAGATTAAAGATTATTATATACCCGTTGATTTCTTGGTTCTTGATATGCAGGAAGATGATGATACACCTATCATCCTGGAAAGACCTTTTCTCAACACCGTCAATGCAATCCTCTACATGAGATCTGGACAAGTTTATATCTATCTACCCGTTGGAAAGGTGCATTGTGACTTTAATAGTTACACTAACATCAATTCGTCCTAGAAGATACGAAACAGGAGACGCCGATCTCATCGTAGAGCAAATTTGCTCTCAAGGAAAGAAGGAGAGGACTATCCTGGTGAATCTACAAGGTACATGGACCAATTCACTAAAAAAGAAGCAATAGAACCTCGCTGGAGCGAGTAGGATAAAGAAGCTGAGAGAATGGAGCAAATCGCTGAGCAAGAAGCATGAGAAATACAAGAACAAAATCAAAGATGGTTGGAAGAAAATAAAGAGACATCATGGCAAGACGGAGAATTGACTGAGGTTTCCTTAGACAACGAATCCTACAAGTAAGTACTCTTTCCGACCTAGTCCTGTCGGTAGACTTTAAATTCTGCACCCTTGCCATAAGGTAACAATGGTAATTATCTAATTACTTTAGTACATTTACTCTTTTGCATGTTTAAAAAGAAAATAAAAATTTCTTATTACCTTATTATAAAACTTTAAAAAGCTCCAAAGGATTAGGCTTATGGTTTACCCCGTAAGAATATTCACTATGGTAGCACAAAAATAAATTTCATTCCTTTGCATCATAAATATAAAAGTATACAAATATAAGAATTTTGCTACACATTCATAATTGCTCATAAAGATAATTAATTACTCATTTGGCTGACTATTAACCCATTATCATATTCGAGCCTCGAGTTTTGATTTTCTTCTTCGAGTATACCTTTGCAAGATTATGCAATTAAGGAGTGAGACCATCGATGGGGTCACCACTGCTAAACTTACTCTAAGGATCATTCAAAGCAAAATATGGCAAACATCTAGCTTGGGGGAGAAGCATCCCCTAGTTATCAGGTAACTATACCTATGCGATTTATCGAGTCTATTTTATAGTTATAAAATACCAAAAATATGTGGGCACATGAAGGTCCACGTCTATTTAGTCTTATAAGTCTTTGATTAAAAATCTAAAATAAAAAAATAAGTCTTAAGTTAGTCTTAGAGTGTGTTTAGAGTCAACTATGAACTAAAAATTTTTGTCTTGGAGATGATGAATAGTTGCTCTGTTGGAAATCTTTCAAGTACCTAGTTTTCAACCTTGAGTTCTCCTAAGTTTTAGACATGATTGCTTTAATATAAGAATTTACTCTGAACCTGAAACTTGTGGAATAATATGCTTGAGCTAAGTCTAGGTGATTGATGGATATGATATAAGAAAGTCTGAGCTACTGTTTATCTTATTCCTAACGATGCTAAATTCCAGAGATTTATCTTTTGAAAATACAAAACCCTACATGATGAGCTTTTGTATGACAAAGTTGAATTCCTACCAAAGCCATATATAATACATACTTAGAATAGGAAACCTTTGCTCATTTATGCTTGTTTGCTTTGCATTGAGTTCATCAACCTTTATGTATACTTAAGAGAGTCTTGTCATGCTTTTAAAATTAAGATCACACACACACTCCATCCACATATGCATTACTCTTACCTTGACAGTAAGCGCAACCATTTCCCAATTATTCAGTCCACCTCAAAATGTTTTTCTTCTACACTGGGAGAGGACACCCAAAATATACATAAACCTATAGGACAGCCTTTGTTTATTTGCTCTAAGTTCTTATTACTATCTCTTCAATCAATTATTGTATCTAAGGATGCATGTGGCTATGCAAAAATATTGAAAATAAAAGGGAGTGAAAGATAGACAAGTGTCCCAGCATTAAAACAATGGGTACTCAGATGCCCGTCTCCCAATGAAAAAAGAGAAAAAGAAAGAAAAAGAAAAAAAAAGTAAAGATAGCCCATATCTTCCTAAGAAGTTCTAAAGTCTAAGAAAGAAGAGATATTCATTTTGAAGAGCAAAAATAGAATTAGGATTAGCCACCACATATACACCTATCCACCATATTCCATACACATGCACATCTTGGTTTGATTGTATGACTTGCTTCTCTATAGATCCATTGTTTGACTTTACAATATATGAATTGCAAATATGCTTATCCTTGTTCAGTGCCACTTCTATAAACTCTACTATAATCCTAAGAATTAGGAAGGCATGACATCATTGATGCCTCAGAGAGATCCACAAATACCATATACTTTGAGAGACTGAGGGTGTCATACAATTAAGCTCTGAGTTTTATTGCGAAAACCTGTAAAACTCTGGAATACTAGTTGAGTGAGGAATTTAAGACATAGTGCTTGACTTGATTGTTCTGTCTTTCAATTACTTAAGACCCATGTGAAGGTTAAAAGCTCTATAGTTAAAGGTAATATGAGTGAGTTTGAAAGTTAGAGCAGTTTTGTTTAATCCAGAGGAAAATTTTTGTTTGAAAGCATGTGTACTTGTTAGAATGAAAGCATTGAAGCAACTCCTGATCCAACTCTAGGTTTTGCTAAGGGACTAGCAAAAGGTAAGCTTGGGGGAGTTGTTGACGGTGGATAGCGCCAACATTTTATATATCAAAAGGCATGAAACACACATCAATATCTAGAAGACTAGGGTTTTATCTAACAATTTCCACGAGTTTTGGTGATTTATCAATTTCCAGGGACTAATCCAGAAAACACCAAAAAAGGGGCATAACTATAAATATACATCACAGAGTTATTCACAACTCAAGAATACGCCAAACTACCCTAGAAGGATCCAGAAGACACCGGAGCGAAAGGGAGCACGAGGGGCTTCCAGGTGGGGCCGCCCGGCCCCACCAGCCAGGCCGGCCGGCCTCTTGTGAGAGGAAGGGTCTTCCCCCTTCTGGAGTCTTCTTCCACCGTCTTTGAGGATCAATCTCAGCCCTACGTGAAGTCGGTTTGATCAAACGGCTGTCGTGCATCCCACCGGGCTATATAAGCGGAGCCAGACCCCTCCCCAGAAAACCCTAATTCATTCAATTCATTCTAACTCGAGTCATTTGGTGATCAAGTCATCTAGAGCTTCAAGTTCTAGTTCCACATAGCCTTCTAGTTCATAGTTTAGCCTAGTTAGATCTAGAGTAGAGGAAGTCAAGTTCTTCATCGATTTCAGATTCCCGACGTTGTCAAGAAGAGAAGAGTCTGGTATAGTTCTTAAGCTTTTCTTTCTTATTGTAATATCTGTGTTTGTACGATCATTACTAGCAACATTATTCTTCATTATTATGTTCTTGATTGCATTATTCATTGTCTACTTTAATATGTCTAGTATAGTTAGTTTGCTATTATGTCCATGCACTGGTTCGTATAGCGTTCATCAATTCGATCGGTTGGTGAGTGGTAGGTTGTGTGTAGGCATGGTGCCTAGATGCAATACTTATCTGCGAATATCCCCAGTGGTGCCGGTTAGTGAGGTAGATCGTGGGTGTGACAGACCCATTGAGTTCTTTGTAGGCCTTCCCCCGTATGGTGGGTTGGTAGAGTGGGATTGTCAGGTTAAGAGTATATTTATATATATACATGAGGTTCCTGTACTCATCTTTTCCTGTACATTGCTCCGATGTGTTAGGGAACTATAGTAGTATAACTTAGCAATGATTGTTAGACATACTTGCACTAAATGAAGTAGCTTTGACTGTAGCTTGAATACTTAGGAGTTATTTCTCTATTAATTGATTAGACAACGTTAACGTGTCTAGAATTGTTATGAGTGAATTAGTATCATTAGAAGATGACTGATCAATGGCTTATTATCATTATTTATCATTTATCTTTTTATTTATCTTGTGACACCTTCCTGTTATTGAGGAGAGTTGACATTGGCTACATCACTTATTCACTGCATATAAGTGTTATCAATACTATAGAGAAGCTTCTTAGCAATGCTTTCGCAGTGGTAAAATATAAATGACAACCTGGTAATACTCTAGGTAAAATGCTACAATGGTATAATTATCTGTCCACTTGCAGAATCATTCTTAGTTTATATTCATCTTTATTTATTTCTGTCTAGTCACATAAAATGATAAGATTTAGTACCATAATTTATTCCTAGGTTTATAATTGGGGATGACAACCTAGTTTTATAGTTAGGAGTGAGGGTAAAGAGGCTAGTGGCTTGTTGCTAAAGGTAAATTAATTAATACCAATATTTTTAGCGTCATTGCGTGAGATAGGGAATTGAGATTTATTGCAGTGACGTTAGAAATGCCAATAGGCACCCTAGTCGGTAAGTGCAGAGAGAGAAATGCATTGTCTAATATGAGGCATGTAGATAAGGAAGAAAAAATTTAAAAGGAAATCAGGAAAAAAGAAAGGGTATTAAAGACATTTTATTTTTTTGAAGAACTTGGAGTTGTCTTATCAAAAGTTTTTCCACCTAGATAAAGTGAAACCATGAAAAAGCTTGCACCACCGCACAAAAGTATTTTGGTTATAGGTGGAGCTCTACCAAACAGACCCATTAGTCAAAACTAACAAAAACTGATAAAAATATTGAATACTACTGAGCCATAGTTTAGTAGTCACATTGAGTAGTTACTACTGGAATTTTTGCAAGAAACTATGGCGTCTATTTCCACAAGCTACTGTTTTGGTTTAGTGGTGTGCATCTCCTTCTACTTGTTCATCCTGAGCCCTTAGTGTAGTCCATGTGTCCATTTCTTCATCAAACTCTTAGTCTTCTCTGTTGTATTTCTGTAGTTTCTTTACTGATTGGCCTATGTGAAGCACAACATGCCAGCACCCAACGGTTCAGTTGGTTGCTAGTTTCCTTAAACAGGCCACCACGTCCTAAGTGTGGCCTCCTGCACTAACACCCTAAGCATAGAATTGGCCCCATGACGATGACCATGGCCTCGTCATCACCTCAGGATTGGACAAGGCTAGATGCTAGATGGCAGACAAGTGGAGAGCGAGGGGGTGGGGATGGATGGGACAATGGGTTGTGTCCACTCCTTGCACGCCTACCATACTGTTCCCCTCCTAAGCCCCTCCTAAATATCTGAAGTGACAACGTTAGTACAAATGACGACAAATAGTGAAGGAAAAATATAAACACATAATAAATAAAACACTTAATTTTGGATGGCATAGAAGTGAATTTTCTAGGTTTCAGAAACATTGAAGGAAAATTTCCAATCATGTTATGTAACTCAACATTTACTATGTCACATTTCATGGCAAGTCATCATTAACATAAGGAGGGTAAGACTAGTGGATCAAAGCCCCCATCCAAGGAACCAGGCTCCACATGTCTGACCTGACCGTGCTGCCGGATATAGCGAAGGAGCCTGGCCAGGAAAGCATTATTACAAATTGTAGAAGTATCGCACACCACTGCAACATGTGACCTTGCCCTTGTAATAGCTACATTCATGCGCCTTCTATCACCAAGGAACCCTACTGCTCCCAAGGAGTTTGACCGAACCTAACACAAATGAGGGATGAAAATATTTTCAGTATTTCAAGAAGTGACCCATTGACGTAGTTCTTAGCATGGCCGTCGACTTGATATTCTGTTTTATCACCTAATTACAAAAATAGAAAGGCACCGGAAAAAGAACTTACCATGGATATGACAACTGCATCTGCTTCTCGACCCTGGAAGCTATCTATTGTTGAAACCTCAACATCAGAAGCCATTGGATATTCTTCTAGTCTTCCCCGTAACAATTGTACTTGTGCGATGTAAGGGGACTGAACAACAATCGAAGTTGGAGGAACTCCTTCACAATTTAGTTCAATGCATTATTAGCTTCGATATTCATAGAACCAATACAGCAACACTCTATATAATAGACTATTGGCCTATAATAATGCATATGCCAAGATAATGAACTGTGAGATCATGTGATGAAAAATCGGTTTAGGATGAAACTCGTATTGCAAAGTGATTGGAATTTTTAGTATAGTATTGTAATATGCATGGTTACTTAGATATACTTGTGATCGCAAGCTGGTTGGAGAGACTTGTGGTAGTGTAGTTGTTTTGGCATTGTTGCATACACAATCATGTGAGGTGTTGTGCGGATTGACTTGAGTCAAGCCATGGACTTGTGCTCATAGATGGTTGTATGTTTGTTCATGTGCAGGTGTTACTTGAGATTGAACATGGCTGACGATATGATTGAAACTAGGTTTAATTAGGAGGAACTAAGGTATTATTAAGACTGATTTAGGAAGCCAACATTTATAGAGCACATAAGTGTGACCTTTAGATATTTTAAAGTACAGAGGCGTTAATGAGGATGGCTCGGGCCTACATGATGCAAACAAACTAAGCGCCCATGGTGCACCTTGATGTGTGATGACTAGTCTTGATATGCTGGAGGGCTTGCATGGTTTTGCTGGTTCTACGTGTAGTCAGGAGCCTAGAATGGCCACATGATGTTGGTGCATTGGTTGAATATATAGAAAAAGGACTTAAGGAGCTATTAGGCATGTGGGCCCGGGCAATACACACATGTGTCACACATGTAATAATCTAGTGGTACTAGGAGCTGGTGGGCTCATGCGTATTGGGCTAGAAAATAAAATAAAACCAGATGAAATAAAGGCTTATATGTTTTTTTTTGACAGGAAAACATGACAACTATTTATGGCTTTAGGGATTCAAAGTTCTTATATAGATGCTTGTGTAATGCATCTTGTGAATTGTGAATATATTGTTAAAGTAATAATAAAGATCAATTCTCTCGTATTGATGCGTTGGTATTCCTATTTCTTAACTTCGCTATCTAACTTTTGATTTTAGATTGATTTTGTTGTTCTCAAGTTTAGACTTGTTTTTATCTATCTAGAACTGTGCTAGAGAATTATGTCATTGATCAGAAGTTTCATTGGTTAATCATTTATAGATTTTGGTTAATTGTGAAATTAATTAGGGCTTTAATAATTATGGTCACCATCTAGCACAATGAGCTTGCTGATTTTGTATCTCAAGTTCTATACATATTGACATGCTTCTAGTTGCGTCACTTCACAAATTTTATATAGTTTATTGATAAAAATTTAACATAAATTAGAGTTATTGTTTTTGAATGACTGAAGCTTTAGTAAAGTATAGCATTCTATACACAATATGGTGCAATTAGGTTTTGTGTTTAGGGACGTGTTAAAATTTATTTTTAGCTTCCAAAATCATTGGTCTCCTCTGCTTTCCTATCTTAGTGTGAATTGATTGTACATCAACAAAGTTAGAGGGAATCAACAAAGTTAGAGGGAGAGGGGGTTGAGGCCTCATCTAGGACTATGTTGTTGCCTCAGAGGCTCAACCACAAGTAAACAAGAATTACATAAAAGACAAAAAGATACATGACAAGTTCAGCATATAAGATAAAAGTAGCGTGATTAAAGAAAGCAGGAACATACCACATTGTACAAGGTTGAGAACATGCTGTGCAACTATATCCGCCTCACCATTGTTGTAAAATGAACCAGTACCAGCTGGGTCTAAACTCTCCTCACAGTCAATATTTAGACTTCCATATGCCTTTCGAGTATCAAGTAAAAGCATGGCACACTGTGTCATCCAGGTGGCCTGAAATAAATAAGAAGTAACTTATCACCACTTAGGATGGAAATTTGACTCGAGAATTTTAGGGACTACTAGACAAAAAAAAATACGATTCTAAAAAATATACAAACCCATTATAACTTCAACGGAACAAGAAGTATAGCTATTAAAATTTCTTATTGAACTCTAAGCAATAAATCGGAAGGTTCAGTAGATTTGGTCATCCAGATTAGAAATCAACATATTTCTCAAACCAGGATTTATTATTTCACTTGTTATAGTGTGAAATATATTTTATTGCTTCAACTGGAAGGATGATAAATACAAATGTTGTACTCCTCCATCCCAAATTATAAGACGTTTGACTTTTTTTACTCCAACTTTGACCACTCGTTTTATTCAAAAATTTTGCACAAAAATAGTCAAATTTCAGTTATTTTGAAGAACTTGTATTAATAAAGCAAGTCACGGCAAAAGAAGTGATATTTTGCAAAATTTTTTTGAATAGGACGAGTGGTCAAATTTAGTGCCAAAAAATTCAAACGTCTTATAATTTGGGATGGAGGGAGTATGTAATAAATTAGAAACCGGTGAATGGATTTTGATGAGGCAATGTAGTGTCAACCCCAATAAAACCAGTGGGAAGCAGTAACTTTTAGCATAACACGGAAACAAACATGTACTCTTGCGTCATCGTGTACAAGAGAACTTGGGGGTGAAATAGACGGCATCCAGCCATCCATCATGTATCAACAGGAGACGGCTACCGCCGCCGATGCCAGCAGCCAGTGGTGCACCAAGCAGTGTCCATATGAGTCTCCTTCCTTCGCTCTCCTCTGTTGTCCTCCTTTTCCATTCTAGTTATTCGGCGTGTTGTTGGTGACACTAGTGGCGTAGAGCACCATGACATGTTACAGCAGTAATGGCATGGAGTGTCATGGTAGTGCCTGATCTGTAAATGGGGAATGCAAAACCATACCGTGTCACCCTGCTAATGGGTTAGAATCCACCATGTACCTAATCCAATCCATAACAAATTTCCTTCCTTTTTCAATCCACCCCACTTCAAACTCTTATAGTTTCAACTCAACTCAATCCAATCCAAAAACAACTAAATCCATAGGTTTGTTAAAGAATCCATGGATTCTACATCAAAGTTGGACCCTAGAAATAAAAGTTCACGTTTACACCTTAAAAATTTTATCAAAATTAGCTGAAATTTTTAAATGTGTTTCAAAATGTCATGAAGATAATATATGCCGGTTAGCACATCGAGATTTGCACGTGGGCCCCACATCGGCCGGACCCTAGAAATAAAAGCTCGCGTTCACACCTTAAAAGTTTATCGAAATTGGTTGAAATTTTTAAATATGTTTTAAAATGCTTTGCGAAGATAATGCGCTGCCAGTTAGCACATCAGATTTGCACGTGGGCCCCACATCGGCCGGGACCCTAAAAATAAAAAGCTTCGCGTTCACACCTTAAAATTTTATCAAAATTAGCTGAAATTTTTAAATACGTTTCAAAAATATCATGAAGATAATCTATGCCAGTTAGCACACCAATATTTGCACGTAGGCCCCACATCGGCCGGACCTTAGAAATAAAAAGCTCGCGTTCACACTTTAAAATTTTATCGAAATTGATTGAAATTTTTAAATACATTTTAAAATGTCATGAAGATAATCTGCGCCGGGATTTAGCACATCAAGATTTATACGTGGGCCCCACATCGAAGTTGGACCCTAAAAATAAAAACTTCGCGTTCACGGCTTAAAAAAAAGAATAAAAATCTCAATCCATCCAACCCTGGTTTTTCGTTAAACCCAACCCAACCCAATCCACTAAGTAAATCAATCCATTCAAACTCATTATAAGTGTACCCATATATGAGAACCCAATCCATAAAATCCATTTCAACCCAAACTATTAGCAGGGTGATTACCGCGGGTAGCTAGATCTTTCCTAGCTCGAGTGTGGCTGCATACCACCCACGGGCAGTGAGCTGCAGATATTGCGAGTTAACCTCATGGTAGTCGCCAAACCTTCATGAGGGAAGGGTATATCCACGTCACGAGCGGCCGGTTCTATATACTCCCCTTACTCATCAATTTGGCGTGGAGTCTTCCTGAATATCGCTCCATTATTCTCATCCATACACAACATTATCGCGACCAAGTAAAGCGTGTGGGCAACAAGTGACTTCATTGTGAATGCAACCACCGCAAAACACACATTATTGTCACAAATACCTGTGTTCATTAACCACTAAAATTTCAAAACCAAAATTGGAGCCCAGATGCATTCATGAGGCACATGTCGCTTGTCTAGATGTCTTGTTTAGTGGGATGGTATTGGAATGGTCGCCTGAAGGCTGTATAAGATCTTCAACATCTTCAAGTCAGGAGGATGCTGCAGACTTTAGAGTTTCTGGGTTGCTGATTGGCTTGTGCTGATCCTACCTCCGTCCTGGTTATACCTTGTGGTACACCATAACTTTTTTTTTTGTGCGAATTGGTACACCGTAACTGTGCTCCTTCTAATGAATTCGTCTTCTGTTTTGTGGAAGGCTAGTCTTGTTCTTGGATGCATTGTATTTGTAGTTGTTCTACGAGTACTGGATTGTAGCGTATTTGTCGCTTTAGCTCTCCAGCTATGTTTGTCCAGTCATTGTTGTACCACTCTACTTCTTAAGGAAGTGTCTAGATAAATACCTAGAATCAGCCTTTTTGGGATGGAAGGAGTACATGCCAAAGGCATGTTCTCTAAAAACTTTGTAGGACACAATATTATCAAATATCAGTGGAATATTCATTGATCTGTTAAATGAGACAGACTACTTTTGACCAGATAATCAACTACACTAAATCCATGTAGAAGCCATACGATAGACAAATTTTTGTTTCTAATGACATTACCATTCAAAAGGAAAACTGTGAGAAGTGTAGCCTTGACAGGAGAAACATGCTCCATAGTTTTTTTATCGACTGAAAGTGACAAGCTACATCTTGGTAAATTATTTTAGCTTTATAGAAATATATGGATAGAACATTGTTACCTTGACAAATGAATAATCGACAAGAAGTCGAGTAGCAACAGATGGGGACGATTGGAGCAATCCATCATACATCTCCTTTGATGCCCAATTAGCTATAGATTCATGCATTCGGTATTGTGTTGTTAATGTGGTAGTGAGAAGTCCATCATGCAGTGATGAAGCCCTTTCTAACAAAGACATTCCTAGCCCACCTTCCACAGCCTCTCTTGACAATACTACTGGTGCAAGCTGACGATGATCACCAGCAAGAATGCAACGCTTTCCCTGTAATATAGGGATCCAACATGAGGGCTCAGTTGCTTGTCCAGCTTCATCTATAATTACCAGGTCAAAGCACCCAATTCCCCTGATAAGTGGGTCAGCTGCCCCTGTATTAGTTGATAGCACCACCTCAGCATTTGCCAGAACCTCCATGATTGCTTCCTTCTCCTCCTTCTTGTAGTCCTTGCCCAGCTTTTTCAATTGTTGACGAATACCTGAAGCTAAAGAATCATCGTTCTGTTTGCAATGCTTCAAATCCTTTCTCAAGGCTGATTTTTTCCTCTCGAACTCTTGGGTGAATTTCTCAAGCCTCTTGGCAACAATCTCTCCCAAGGACACCGAGGTGACAGATGGAGATATCCTAGAAGGATTTCCAACTCGTACAATATTCAGTCCACTTCTTGATAAGCTCTCCACTATGTTATCAATCGCTGCGTTGCTTGGAGCTGTTACGAGAACACGTTCACCCCGGCGCACAACACATGTGATTAGATAGCTAAGTAGACGAGTCTTGCCTGTTCCAGGAGGCCCTTGGATAACTAGGACAGGCCTCTCCTTGTCCAAGGCCAGTGCAAGAGCCTTTGACTGAGAGGTATCAAAGCTGTAACTGTGCCTCTCCAACAAACCATCATCAGGTACTTCTGATCCACCACAATCTGTCAGATTATTTCTCTCCAGCTTCATCACATCTTCCTTGTCTCCAAACAGAGTAGCTACTACCCCAATGGATGCATTTCTTTTCTGTAACCCTCTCTTCTGAAGAATCATCAGTGCTTCACAATTGCGCTGCAGAGCATATTCATAGGTGAATGGGTTGAACATCTCGATAAACAATCTTTCAAAATCCAGATCATTTGAGACATAGGATTCTTGGTGTGATTTATCAGAGACAAATTTCCTTAATTAAATAGTATTCAAAGTCTACAAAGAAATTGGAGCAGAACATAGCAAGATGTCTCAAACAGATAATAATCGTAGTCAATCATTGAGCATACTTTTACCAGCATACACTCCGCATAAGAATAACAGTGACACAGAAACAGCCAAACAACAGAGCAAACCCTGAAAATACTAGAAATATTGCATTATATTACCTCGTATGTAACTGCGTCTGCCAGAGCCTGTACACGATCAATACGCACAATTTTCCCAGAAAACTTGGAGAAAGTAGGATCATTACGGCGTGATTTGAATGCCACTGTAATGCTGCATCCATCCTCACCGAGATTATGAACAAAGGCTTGCATGCAAGAAGTTGAAGTGGCAACCTCGCCCTGGCTGTTGTTGCACGTTCTCACACAAACCATGTCTCCAGGAGAGAGTCTGGTTGGAGGAAGTTTGTGGCTTCCCTGGACTCTAAATAACACTAGATGTTGACCAGTTAATCCTACACCAATGGAAACATAAGTCATTGAACAAATGTCAACTATAAGATTCTTAACACTAACAACCATGTAGAATTTTCAAATGGAGTTACTAAAAACTAAAACTAACTAAAAAATAAAAAACATACCAGTTGAACTGCTGATAACTTTCAAATTGCAGATGGTGTCACACTCCTCTTGGGCCTGACCATGAGTTACCAAATACTCCATTGGCTTCTTCGACTTTCCATCCACCAACTCATCCTGGGTGGTCTGGGTTACTTCCAGTTCTGCATCTCGTTCTAGTTGAAGAAGGCCGGTCATCTTCTGAACAAACTCATATATTCTACTCTGCATCAGCCTTGTCCTGTCCAGGCTTATGCGAAGTGTAGTGTGGCTGTGCACAACAGGAGCCGTAGGTCTGCGTGCAGCTGTCCGATGCTCAGCTGATCTAGCCATGTCTTTCAGAAGCACCCACGAACGCGTAGAGCGCCAGTCGGTAACACGGCCCTCTTCTTGCTGCTGCAGCAGGACATCACGAAGCTCTCTCTGAAAGTTGTCGAAGAGCGTGGGGTAGTGCGTAGAGGCCTTGAGGCACAGAGCTTCGTGTCCCTTGGGCATGGCTGTGGCAGAAAGGTATGCCTGTGCCTGCATCACGAACCCCATATGGCCATCAAAACACAATTGGTCATTATCTTGTGTCTCTGACTGATCTGAGGAAGCGGCGAATTTGGAGGCCATTAGGTGCATGCCCTGCTTTAGCCATTGGACCACTCGTTGGCCCAGCTCCTTTCGCCCAAGAGGGTCACCACTCTGGTACAGATTATTCACCGTCCCACTCGACAATTCCTCCTCTGATGGGGGAGACAGCACACCTTGTTTGGCTGCTGTTTGCTTCCTCTTTCTTCTTCGCCTCTTCCTTTCCTTGTTTCCGATAGCACTTTCGTCGCCATGGTTGGTGGTGGAATATGAATCGAAACCAACAACTGCTGATGAGACTAGTCGGAGATGAGTATGACCAGAATGATAATAGCTCAACTGAGGAGTATTAAAACAGGAGGAGGAATAATAATCAGGCAATGAAAGTAGCTTCAGTTCCCTCCTTCTTTGGGGTCGCACGGTAGAATAGGAAGAAATCAGGGACCTAAAATTTTGATGGTGAGGTGACATGGTCAGCCAGAGGTAGCAATGGCGGAAGCAAGAGAGGTGAGGAATGGAATGAACTGAGCATGCAAGTTAGTTTTGATGTGCATGCATCCAAGTGGCCAGCAGCCCGCCACACCACACAGGCTGGTGTTCCTGTGGTCAATACAATTCCTTGTCTATTATTCAGTCTACTCTGGTGCATACCACATTTGGACACGTTTTCAGCTGCTTCTTATTTCCTCATGTACTATCCTCCACTCAAACGGAGACGCCAGCACCACATGTTAGAATGCCGCACATATCATCTTATTTTTATTTTTTAGATAAAGGATAATTTATACTCGACTTTAGCTACCATAGGTAGAATCAGATCAATTATTATAAAATTCGGTTCCATTATCCACATATTTCTAGTAGTTTATATATGTTCGGTTCACTTCATTCCACCATTTTGCAAATCCAAACTCATATCTCATAATAATTTCAGCATCAACAGCAGGTACACGCCCTCTTTAGCATTACCATCATGAATCAAGCACACGTTTCAGAACCTCCTGCATTGGTGGATGGCAGGACACTGAATTTGTCCACACTCCATCAAGCTATTTTATGCAACCACCATGTGACACTGCTCGCTCCTAAGTTTATGTTAGCACCAGCGATCTCACAGCAGAGTCTGGAAGGAGAGAACAGCAGGAGATCGGGGAAGGAGGAATTGAAGATGAATGCTTAGGAAGTATAGGGTAGCTCATTATCCCCTTTCGCTTACAGCTGGCTAAGCGCCAGCTCAGGACACAGAGGCACGCCCACAACATCCAATTGGGCTTCACCCATTCTAGACAGGAGTGCTTCACGTTGGGCCATGTCATCCATCCACTCTTTCAAGGTCCAAAACAGTCTTTGTTGAGATGTCAGCGGTATGTGTAGATGAGGCAGCCCTAACACCCCCAACCACAAGAGAGAGAGAGAGAACTTGCTTGACCCCAGACGGGTTTGAATGGGAAATATTGTTGTGTACTCCATCCCTTCTAGAAAGAATATTGTTTTTGACTTTCATATATCGTATTTGACCATTCGTTTTATTTAAAATTTATATATAAATATCATATATCTTGTTATAATTTATTTTATTATTAAAAATATTTTAATATAATGTGTATAAAATTTTTGAATAAGACAAATGATCAAACACAATGTCTGAAAGTCAGAAACGACACTCTTTTTTTTTGGACAGAGGGAGTAGATTTCAATTTATCCCAAATCGCCAATTAGAAGGCAACCTAGAACGCTAACGAGGGCTTCTGGGAAATATTGTTTAGATTCCAACTTCTCCCAAACCACCAATTCAGAAGGCAACCTAGATCACTAACAAGAGCTTCTAGGAAACATTGTTTAGATTCCAACTTCTCCCAAATCACCAATTTAGAAGGCAACCTAGATCGCTAATGAAAGCTTCTGTAATTGAATGTACCCCATGAGAAATGATTGAGTTTGAAGAATGCATTCAGGCAATAGCATGATATGATTGAATGTACCCCATGAGAAATGATTGAGTTTGAAGAATGCATTCAGGCAATAGCATGATATGATGTAACTTCAAGCTTCAGCAGAGACACATAGAAACGCTAGATGAAGTGTCGTGGAGGCAGGCAACTAAAGCTTGTATACCACTTGTCCCACATGAGTCACAATGCGATATGAATGAACCAAATAACTTAAAGGCCAATTTCTCTTGAGGCGCAAAGGGAAACTCTAAATGTATGGCGGGAGCTTCAAATAGACCACATCCCTAACTGCAAATCTTCGATCGGTGCTTGTCGGCCTGAGTTGTTATACGAGCACAAGCACATGTACAGGTTGAGAGGAGGTGCTAGTGGACCAAAGCCATCATGACCTCATGCTTGCACAGCGAATCAGATAGATCAGGCACTGAAACAGTCAGCAACAGAGCCAAACATAGGCCTTTGTTCAGATTACAAAAGTTGAAAAAAATTAGAACTATAGTATTTCGTTTGTATTTGGCAAATGTTGTCCAATCGTAGACTAACTAGGCTCAAAAAATTCGTCTCGTAATTTATAACCAAACTGTACAATTAATTATTTTTTCTATTTACATTTACTGCTCCATACATGTGGCTAAAAATTGATGTGATGGAGAGAGAGTGAAAAAAATCTAGAATTTTAAGCATAGTAGGGACAGTACTGTAGAGAACCTCAAATGACGAAACAACTTAGGTGCTATTTGGATTGGCCACCAGAGCAGTAACGGGAATGGAAAGAGTCGCTCCCGGTATTTGCTACAGGGTAACGATTAGCGCTATATGTTTGGTTGTGTGCAGACACCGAGTGGAAATGGATAACGGCGGTAGGGGAGCGGTAATGAATTTGCACTAGCCTGGATCCGATCCCACGGTGAACGATTATAGGTTAGCTCAACCAAACATAAAACAACGGCAACCAGTCACACCATAAAACCAGTCACCACAACGCCACCATCACACCCAACCAAACAACACCTTAGAAAAGAATGGAAGCTATTGTTGTACCAATCTGTAGCAAGGATAACCAATGGGAGGGATAGGCATGCATGCACAAAGCATACGAGGGAAGTCTCCATGCACTGATTTATGCATTAATTCCATCTGGTTGTCTGGTTGTGGATAATGAGCCCAAGACATGTTTATTAGCCACACTTGGTCACTACATGCATGTTCAGGAGCTCGAGACAAGGCATCGATCGATGACATGATTTTCGGTTACCTGTTTATAGATCACCTTGTAATGCAAGCCCATCAACGTGGATACTTAGTCACCACATGTTGTTGTACTGTGGTGGTGTATAAAGACATTAGGCATGAACTACTGGCCCCTTGCTCTCCAATGAGTGTATAAATAACACTATTTTGAAGCAGCACGGAGGCCGACGAGCGCACTCGCATGCGGCGCCGAAGCTCGTGAGCCATGGTACACGAGCACGGGGACACGTGGTACACAGCAGAGGCGAGTGCTTGTGACTGACAACATGGAGGCTGGCGAGTGCACTCGTGCGTAGCCGACGAGCCGCGGCAGGATCGAGGCAATGCAAAAAAAGGCCCACCGGCATGGAGGATTGTCACGAGTGCGCTCGGTGTCGTGTCGCACGAGCCACTGGAAACTTTGCCAATTTCCCTAAACTAGGACGATAGGTGCGCGGCACCGCGCATGCGCGGTTGATCTACGCACTGATAATTATTGCGTACGTACTTGCTTTTGTGTTTCGATCACAGGCTATATCCACATAATTGAATGTTCATTATACATGATCATGAAGCATTGCAACTTATATTTTAAAAAGAATGCCAAATATCCATAACATTAAGATTAAAACAGGTATGCGTCACTCTGTCACGCGTGCAATTGGTTGCCACACTCGATTGCTATGGTGAACTGGTGTTTTTGGGCTTCATTCATTTGTAGCGGTAATAGGCCTAAAACTGTGTATATGGTTGTGTTTTTTTATTGACATGGTATGATATACGTATCTGCATGTTAAAGAAATTAATAACAACTTAAGGTTATCTCTCAGAATGACTGACATAAAATTAGAAAATCCACGATCAAATGGTAGAAGGTAGTGATTTTTATACTAGATAGCCTTTTGTATTTCAAGACAATATATATTCTCTTTTATAATGGTAGATCCCATAAAATTATTAAGTCGAGACATTACAAAATATGGTGCATACAAAATTACTTATATTATATATAAAAAAGAATGCCTAATAAATTGGGAAGCGAACAATAAACATAATATAATTATTGAAGGCAAGTACATCAATAGAATTATTATAATTTAATTTCGTCACACACCTAAATCGTGGAAGAAAAAACGAAGCCAACCAATGAGCACGCTATGCTGCGCTGGCTTAAAAGGGGAAAAAATAAAGCTAGGCAAAAAAATAAAATAAAAATTAAATAGTGTATATAGGACCCGCATGAATAATAACGGGCCCATATAAACAGTACTAAACAGCACATGTAGGCCCACGCGACAGTGCCCAACAGTACCAGAGCGTCTGGGAGGTCAGAGATTCCTTCCCAACTAGTTATAACATAATGATTTCCTATGCTTCGATTGGCGTGAACACACCGTATCTTCTATATTTTTTTTCCTTTCTCTCTTTATTAATTAAACTGTGTAAGTATAATGTGTGTGGATGTGTGTGTGTGTGAGTGCTTGAAAAGATGATATATTTGTACTCAGATGAGAGACATAAAAAAGAAAAAAAACTATAATAGTTTCATAGAGAAATTGATGTTTGTTTGGCTGATTTGAGGTTGTCACGCTTTCATTTATCTCGCCAACCAGAAGTAGCCAAAAACGTTCGAGGACGCTGGCAAGGCTGGCCTTGACCTTACGGAGGGAACCCGGCCAAGTGCCCATGCCAAGAGCTGAAATCACAGACACTGACACGTGGCCGCCAGACATCGCTCGGTCGACTGCCATAGAACGGGAGCATGTACAAAGAACCCTCACCTGTCATGGTTTGTCATTTGCCGATGACAAGTGGGCCCCTAGGTTACCGGACCCACGTCTCCGAGAGAGGTAAACGGTGCGCGCCAGGGGTGAGAAGTAGGGTGGCCGGGGAGAGGCTAGCGTGGGCGGTGGTGGAGCGCTGCCACCCCAGTCCCCAGAGTTTCTTCTTGAGCCATTTACCTGTGTGCCATTAAAAAAGTTAGCTCCGGCCAAGAGACCACTCAAAAGTTGGCCCGGTCACTTGTGCCATCGCGTTTTATTTTCGTGCCGTCCATGCCATTCCGTCCAATTTTGGTGTTAACGGTGGGTAACGGAGGAACAAAAAGACAGGTCTTGCCCTTAGGTTCCTTTACTACGCGTCTTGGCACCAAAAGGGTGGACTGAGCGCCAGAAGGGCTGGACTTGGCGCCAAAATGAACCCAGCCCCTGCTCTATTTCTATTTAATGGTCCTCACCCACCTGTGCTGCTACTCTCTCTCTCCAGGGTCATCCAGGTGCTGCCAACACATCAATGGAAGAAAGGGTTCTCCAGCAGATTAGGTGGCTAGAAAAATTGGTCTTTTTTGTATCTTTCTAGCCTTGTATGCTATCATGAAGTAGTTGCATGGAAATGTAAGCATGAAGAAATGAATGAATGAATGAAGAGAATGGATGGATGGTTTGTTCTGAATGACCACAAGAATCTTATGAAATGCACCAACAATCAACCAACAATAATATAACAAAATACCATTAATTAAGCTAGATAGTTCAAGACCAACATGTTTCATCACACCCAGATAGTTCAAGATCACAAATTCAACAATATCAAGCACCCAGATAATTTCAACTACTACAACTGACATGTCAGCCACAAGTACCTGTCATTACAAGACCATCACAGTTTTCATGATGCCAAAAGAGAATGTGTTTCTGGTAATGCAAATATGATGATGCCAACAGCATAACAAACATCATCCTGCCAAAATAGAGGTTTGCCAGATCACAGGAACATATGCAGTCAATCCAAAAGTAGAGACTTCTTCTTGCTTCTGGTATTTGAGGCTGGACTAGATGGGCTGGCTGCAACTAGAGGAGGCTTCTGTGGTGTCATCTTCTTTGGTGTGAGCTTCTTCTTCAACCCAATCTTCCTCCTTGGTGATGGCTGCTGCAGCACAGTTTGCATTGTCTCCGTCTGCACTGTTGCTTCAGTTAAAGGGGCAAGGTGCACAGTTTGCAAGGGAAATGGAGCATTGGACCCAACTCTAGATCTATTGAATTGGAATACAAGTTAGGGGAATCTCATTATATTTTGCATGATATTGTACTGTTTTGAAAATTTTGATTGAAAGTGGTACCTGTTGGACAATGTGTGAGCACTAGTACTTGTTGATGTAGCCCTTGATGTAGTGCCAGCTGACTGCTTGCTCTTGTTCCTGCTACTGGAAGCAGAATGGGCCCTCTTCCTTTTGTTGTGTGTGGCATTCTCAACAGCTTCATTGTGAGGGAATATCATCCCTGATGGAACATTGGCAAGCACAATGCTTGTTTCAGTGTTAACCTGCAGACCTGCCTTCTTCATCCTTTTCTTTGGTGGACCCCTGCATATGACAAGTAAATGGCATTAGTCAATATAGTTAGTCAAAGTATACGAAATGATGTTGGTTGAGTGTTAACCTGTTAGCCTGAATTGCAGCTATGTCCTCTGGGTTTCCATTCTTACAAGTATACCAGTGATGACCGAAATCCTTGCATATTGGGCATTGATGCTTCCTAGATCTCCTGCTCGAACCACCCTCTAGTGCTGATTTCATCCTATTCTTCCTTCTTCCAGCTGTTGCCTTCAGACATGGAGGATGCATGAAAAACCCATGAGTTGATTTGGGCCACATTGACTTGTCAGGAATACATGGGATTGAACCTGCATATGCTTCTCTGAACCTTCTGACAGAATAGTAGTCATCCACATGATCTTCTAGATTTGCCCCAAGAATAGAAGTGATGTAGGCAATGGCATGCTTGCAGGGTATTCCTGTCCCCTGCCAAACCCTGCAGCTGCATGTTCTATTTTGCAAGTTTACCACAAACCTGTATGCACTTCCACCCTTAGCACACACTTCTGCTATACCATCCAATGAACCTGTGATGACTTCAATATCAAGATTGTAGCTGTCTTCATACAGTTTCTGCATAATATGAGGTAAGATCTTTCCTTCAAACTTCCTAGCTACCTTCTTCCTATTATTCCACTTGATCAGTAATTGCTGCCTGATAGCATCCAATAAATCATCCAAGTGCTTCCCTTTCTCTGACTTTGTCCAGTTGTTGAAAGACTCTGCTAGGTTATTGGTAACATAATCCACCTTTGAATTGGTGGAATACTGACTCCTAGTCCAAAGCTTATTATGAGTTTCTTTGAGATACTTCATAGCTTCAGGTTTTGCTGCAGCCATGGCATGATAATGTTTATCAAACATGTAGGGACTCCAAGAGTATGAAGCTGCCCACAAATGGTCATCAAAGACCTTTCCACTATACCTCTTCTTAAAGTTCTGTACTAAATGATACATGCATTCCCTATGTTCAGCATGCAGAAAAACTGCACTAACACCATTCATGACTGCCTGGCCACAATCAGTTGAAAATGTCAGGCCAAGTGGAGTGCCTATGGCCTCCTTCAATCTCTCCATGAACCACTCCCAGTTTTCATTTGTCTCTGAATCAATAACACCTACAGCTACTGGGTACATCCAATTATGCCCATCTACTGCACAAGCTATGCAAAGTTGGCCCCTGAATCTGCCATTCAAAAAAGTGCTATCTACAGCAAGATATGGCCTACAGCCTCTCAAGAACCCGTCAACACAAGGTTTCAATGCAAAGAACAATCTATTGAACCTTATCTTATTGTTGATGGTGTGATGATCAATAACAAGGAATGAACCAGGACTACTCTCCTCTAACTGGGCCTTAAGTCTATACAGATTGTCAAAACTCTTACCCCAAGGCCCAAATAGCTCATCCATAGCAAGCAGTTTACCTTTGTACACTCTTCTATATGGCACCTCAATCTTCCACTCATCCTTTAGCCTCCTCTGTAGTTCTTTAGCACCAACAGTCCCATCTTCCTTCAACCAGTCAATGACTTGATAACAAACCCAGACCTGTGTGGCACCTACACAAATGCCAGCCCTCCTATGACTGGCATGCTTCTCATGTTTGTGTGGATTCTTTTTCACCGTCCAACATAGTGGTAAACACAAAGAATGATAAGTACAAGAGCACACAAAGAATGATAAGTACAACCAACATATTACCTTAATCATTGTACCATCCTTTAAAGTTGATGCATGAATTCTCCACTTGCATCCAGCTGCCTTCCTAACACAGTTTGCTCTATATCTTCCTGTGTCACTCTTTTCAATGTCATAATGAAACTCATTTCTGATAGCATGTGAAGCTAGAGCCAGCTTAAATGCAAGCATGTTTGAATAAATGGTGCCTACTGCCATAGGAGAATTTTTCTTGTCATAATCATCCTCAGGCATCCTTTCAGGTTCTCTATCTCTAACCATCTCATCATTAGACACATAGTCATCATCATCATCACTGTCTAATTCAGAGCAAGATGGTTCATCATAAATGTCTGGTTGCACAGGCTTTGTATATGAGGGACCAAGGTCAATATACAGTCCTTCATCATCAATACCCACATGCTCATTGGATGGGTTTAGGTTAGCTAGGTAATCAGTATGAATTGATTGAGGCTCACATTGACTGCTAGGTTCAGCTATGCTAGGACAGGGCACTGAAGGAGTCATTGGAGCTTGAAAAGACTCATCACTACTGAAATCCCACCCAGGAATCTCAGGAGGCTCACTACTCGGGCTATGATAAGCAAAAGTCAAGAAGCAGCACTTACTAGCATTATGTTTTGCAAACATATGAAGCAAATCTTGGTCAGAGCAGATTTCAATATTGACCTTAGTGTCCAAGCAGTAGTAAAACAGTCACACTATGTCGCCATAATCGGAAGGATACTTATCCACAACTTCTTCAACCAGATCTTTGAAGTTAGTAACGTCAGCATCCACGACTTTGTTCAAGGCAAACCATCGAGCACGACAATTGCGAGCAACAATCCATATTTCTAGGTTGAAGCTAGTGTTTGCGTCCATCCTACAACATTCAAAGTATTGAGTTCACAATCAACTATCTAGAACAAGGGGAACATCAATCAAAAGTGCATCTACGCAAACAACATCACAATCAACTATCTAGATCGAGGCAAACTTCAGAAAAGCGCTAAGCGCTAAGCAAGCGGTGACCCGCCGCTTAGAGCTTAAGCAGGCTTAAGCGTTCTGTACTGTCATAATGCGGAGTGGTGGGCTTTTGTTTTGGGGCTGGGCCACTGGCCTGCATCGGCCCATCATAGCAGAGGGCAGAGAGGCCTTAGAGCGAACCAGCCACGAGCCCACGGCCCACGGGGCACTCCTTATCCACTCCCTCCCCCACTCGCTCGTCACGCGTAACCAACGGCGGCGGCGCGAGCTCGATGACGGGCGGGCGCTCCCCTGTGTTCAGCGTCGGGGCTGGCATCGGCTCGCGCGGGTCCCTCCGCCTCCCGCTCCTCCCGGTCGGCGCCCTTGTGTGCGTGCCTCCCGCTCCTCCGCACACCGTCGACGGCGCCCAGACCCGGCTGCTGATCCTTGGCTGCGTCTTCTGCTTCTGAGCCGTCGGGCGGCCGGGCCCGGCGGCCGCTTCTCCAGCAAAGGCGGCGTGCCCGCCCCGCAGCTCCCCCGCTCGGCCGCTCCCTCTCCCGACTCCACATTCCCCGTGCCCGCCCGCTTTTCTCAACATTGGATCGAGGGGAAGTTTCTACTCACCCGTCGGGGAAGCCACTGTGGGCCTTCGGCCGCCCCCTTTTTCGCCGCCATGGGACACCAATCTCCTAGCTCCACGGTCAGATCCAAGGTGCCCTACCCCATGCGCCGCCACTGCCTCGGGGGATTCGTCTTCTCGGCCGCTAGGGTTTGGGAACCGGTGAAATCACCGCTGCTAGGGTTAGGGGAGAGATGGGAGTCGAGGGAGCTTTTTCTTTTTGATCGAGGAGTCGAGGGAGCTGGGGAGGAAGACGACTGAGGGTGCCCGTCAATGTCAGTCAACACGAGCTCCTCTCCCTCATACATGACCGAGGGCAAGATGGCCAATTTCGCTGCCCGGTCCCACCTGTCAGGCCGCCCAACACGTCAAAACAAAACAGAACGAGGACGGAATGGCATGGACGACACGAAAATAAAACGCGATGGCACAGGTGACCGGGCTAAGGCCTACCGCGCAGTGTGCGGCGGTGCCAAAAAAAAATGGTGGGCCTCACGCACAATCTTGAGCACCGCCGCTCAACGAGCTGCAGTGTGGGAAATATTTGGCACGATGCCATCGTAATATCACCGGGACCCACGTCGAATAAAATATCTCTCGCTGCCTGGTTCATTCGCGCGAGGAAAAATCCCCTTTTTCTTCCTCTTTGGGTCCTCCATGCTCTAGCAAATCTTGCCATGGATCTCTCTCGTCCAATCCTTTCTCTTCCAGATCCTGCTTATCCTGTCGATCTCGGTGCCGATCTCATCGATGGCATCGTCGTCAGGTCAGCCGCCGCCGCCGAGACCGAGGGTCGCTGTTGACATTTCTAACGTCGCTACTAGAAATAGAGGTAAATCCCTATCCCCGGCAACGGCGCCAAAAATGCTTGTTGGTATTTCTTATGCACAATTAAATTATAAAGGATTCCGCAAGCGCCTGTAAAACCATTGTAACATTTTACCCGAGTATTCCAGGTATTGTTATTTATATTTTACCACTGGGAAACATTGGTTAAAGACATTGATAGTTCACCATCATGTATCTACTAACTTAATACACCAACTAGACTAAAGTAGGGGGTAAATGATAGATGATAGGAATTATGTATATATGACACACACAGGAGAATTCTATGATAAATAAGTAGATAGCTAAAGTGAGAGGACAACGGAAGAGCTCAATGTTCCTCAATACTTCTCTATTACTTTGGTTCTATATAACTAATTCATGGTAGATAAAGCAATCACACAATAACACTTTGGAGCAACAGTACCTATCCAACTCTCGAACAAGACTGGGAAGAAGGTAGCTGGGTAAGGCTGCCAAAAGCTCTACGAAACACTAACTCCGACGTGGTGGAATACGAAGACCAACAAAGCTGTCACCTCTGATGGCTACCACAACTAACCGTAAGAGATGGGCGCAACCTCAGGTAAACCCTAGCCTAGACACCACGTCTACGCTAAAGAATACTACTCTAGTCACGATCTATAACTAGAGCACCTAATACAGGCGAAGATCCTATGCTAAAGTATAACAACTATACTAACCAATCAAATGTAATGCATAAAAGTAAATAGAGAAGATAAAATATATTAAAGCATAAGTCTTACAAGAATAAATACAAAGACATACCAAAACTCTGAAGACTCCTCCAGAACCTGAGCGAAGCTCGCCTCTTCCTAACTCCCATTAAGACCTATTCTACTACATTGGAAAGTCTAGCCCTAATTCTCTAGAGATGAGAGGTCATCCATTCGAAGGACACCTCTACATCTCTATAATAATGTGGTGCCCTCAGGGAGGGGGGTCTACCTCTTTATTTATAGTCTAGAAAAGCCTCCCACCTCTTCTGGACAGGCGATGTGGGACTAATTCTTTTACCGTTTGCTCTGTTGGGCCATTATACATTTAACTTGGTCCTTCCAATCATCCCTCATGTGAGCCCACTCAAGGGAGCACCTTGGGGTGCCTCTCTTGGGCCTCTTCCATGCCATATGAGCCTCTTCTCACGACATGGGCCTTGCTTGGGCGTGGGGCCCATTAGTGATAATTCTCCTTTATTTATAAAATTAATATCTTTTCACTCCGGACTCCAAATATAGCAAATGATATGTCCGTTTTGATCATTTCAACGAGCCCGTCGCAATGGTGTAGTCCAATTCATCATTTGAGATACTTTTATTCTGTACAAAATTGGATATACCTGCGAAACGATCAAGAACAACACAACTCGTGGAACTCGTTAGAATCAAACCCTACAACTATGCTTTATGGTTGATATCATATTATATTGAGCAATAGTTGGTGGTATAAAATAGGCGTTAAGGACCGTCAACAAGTTCCCCAAAGCTTATCCTTTGCTAGTCCCTTAGCAAAGCTTAACTACTAAACTTGGATCGGGAGTTGCTACAATGTTTTCACTTCTCAAAAGTACACATGCTTTCAAACTAAAATTCTCCCTTAAATTAGACAAAACTGCTCTAACTTTCAAACTTACACATTTTACCATTAACTATGGAGCTTTTCAACTTTCGTGTGGGTCTTGATTAATTGAAAGATAGAACAATCAAGTCAAGCACTACGTCTTAAATTCTTTACTCAACCAATATTCTGAGTTTTTATAAGTTTTAAAATAAAACTCGAGCTTAATCATATGACACCCTCAAATCTCTTATTGTATGTGATATTTGTGGTTCTCACTTGAGGCAATTATGTTGTCATGCCCTCCTACAATTAATTATTATAGTGGGGCTTATAGGAGTGGCATTAAACAAGGACGAGCATACTTGCGATTCATATATTGTAAAGTCAAACAATGCATCCAAAGAGAGTCAAGTCATACAATCAAACCAAGGTGTACATGTGTATGGAATATGGTGGATAGGTGATTATATGGTGGCTAATCCTAATTCTACTTATGCTCTTTGAAAATAAATCTCTCTTTCTTGGACTTAGAACTTCCATAGGAAAACATGGGCTATCTTTATTCTTTTTCTTCTTTCTCTCTTTTTTTCTTTTCTTTTTTTTTTTTAGGGAGGCGAGAATCTAAATACCAACTATTGGACACTTGTCCATTTTTTTACTCCCTCTTTTCTTCTTCTTTTTTTTAATACCTTTTTTTTTCATAGCCACATGCATCCTTTGAATACAAAATAACTGGAGAGATAATAATAATAATAACTTAGAGCATTAAATAGGGGTTGTCCTATGGGGTATATTTTTGGGTGTTTACTCCCAGTGTAGGAGAAAAACAATTTTAAGGTGGATCTGGATGAAAGTGGAAAATGATTGCGCTTACTCCTAGAGCAGGAGCAATGCATATGTAGGTGGAGTGTGTAAGTGATCTTGATTAAAAAAAAGCATGACAAGGCTCTCATAAGGTATACAACAAAGGTTGACTGAACTCAATGCAAAGCAAGCAAAGATGAATGAGCAAAGGTTTTCCTAATCTAAATGTATATCATGTATGGCTTTGGTAGAAATTCAAACTTTGTCATACAGGAGCTCATCATGTAAGATTTTCGAGTTTTCAAAAGATAAATCTCCGAACTTAGTATCGCTAGGAATAAGATAAATAGCAAAGATAGACTTTCTCATATCATATCCCTCAATCACCTAGACTTAGCTTAAGCATATGCCTCCACAAGTTTCGGGTTCGAGAGTAAATTCTTATATCAAAACAGTCATATCTAAAACTCGGGAGAATTTAAGGTTGAAAACTAGGCACGTGAAAGGAATTACGACGAGCAACTATTCATCATCTCCAAGACGTAATTTTATTGTTCTTCGCTTTTTATTTGACTCTTAATAAACTAGACAAAATTATAAACACACTCTATGATCACACCTTAATACATAATCAAACTATCTTTATTTGGTTTTAATGATCATTCATCATTTTATTTATTTTAGACCAATGGAATCATAAAAGACTCTATAGACGTGGACCTTCATGTGCCCACATATTTTTTTGGTATTTTATAACTATAAGATAGACTCGATAATCGCATAGGTATACTTACCTGATAACTAGAGGATGCTCTCCCCCAAGCTAGATGTTGTCGTAGTTGAGCATTGAAGCTGAGTGGTCCTCACAGAGGAGCTTGTGTTTGTAAGAGCAAGTGTTGCCACGAATACTTCAATCTCATCGCCCAAGAAGTTACTTCCTTCACACAGGCAGGTCAGGCGTGTGTGTCGGAGATGTGCTTCGAGTGATGAAGATAAAGATTCCTGGGTGAGCTAGCTCTTGGAGTCATCCTGCAGAAAGCTCTCACAAAACACCAAAACTCGTGGAACGGTATTAGGATAAAACGTTAGTGGTTAGCCGTTTTTAGAGGATTGGGTGTTGTGGAGGTTTCAAAGTATGTTTATGATAACAGTATTACAGCAGGATGCTCAATTAATATTTTTAGATTTTATAGGTTTATATGCAGAAAGTATAAATGCATAATTTGTATTTTTATTTTGTAGGCCACCGCAGTGAGAACTCCTATAACTTTTATGCTACAAGGGTTTCATATGGGGCTCCCTTTTTTTTAAGATGCATGAATGCAACCTGATGCATATCTATTTATTTTTATTATTTCCTATGTAATACTAATGTAGAAAAGTAAATGTGGTTAAGAGAAAATAAAACATGCAATGTTCAAAGTAAATATGAATAACTACCAATGTTACCTCACGGCGAGGGTTCGATGTTTTGAGTCCTTCGAACTGGACTCCTCCTTGCAGTAGTTCATTGGTCGAGTACTTCGATTTGCTTCTAAGGATGAGGATTGAGGTGGTGTCTCTATAGTGGCGTTTCCAATGGTGGTGCCACCTTTTTCCTTTCTTTTTGTTAGCATCTCAAAGCTAATCTTATGTGCATCCTTGTTACTAGTTTTGAACTCCCAGTTGTAGAATTTAGAGAATCTTCCCACACTTTACTTGATGCGTGTTCTACTTATAAAGACAAGGTAGAGATCAAGTGCATAGGCTCTTATTGGTGGAAAAACACCAATAGAACCAAAAATTTATTCATTCTCTATCCTTAGACACAATAAGATTGATATCTTGTCACATTGTTTATTTACATCTTGGGTGAGAGTATCAAAAGTATACATATAGCATTTAAGCTTATGAGATAAAGGAGTGAAGTTACTTAACCTATGGAAGGATTGTTCATCTTTATAAATTATCAAGATTAATAAGATGACTATCATCTTCCAAAAATATGATATATCATATTTGAGCTCATTTGGTTAAGATTGAGATCATGAGAATAATGCTATGATGTGTACTCCAAGGTCAAGAGAAAATGATGACCACTTACTTTTTAATATGTTACCTTTATTACTGGAGCATGATAACACCATGTAGTAGAAGGTAGATGAATTTTAATGGTCTTTTCCTTCCTTGCATTTTGAGTTGATCATTAGCATCTTGTCTCATATGTTGTACTCCTTTCTCACTCTTCTAGACTTTTGTTTCTCTCATTATTTTTTTTTTTTCTGCAAGGGATTAGTAGACAACACATACCCGAAGGAATATACTATTTATTTAAAGTATGGATAGTGTTTACCAAAGAGTTAAAGATTAATCTATAACTCATGTTCTAAATGATTCACCATTACTTCAACTTTTTTTCAACAAGGTTAAGATAATGATGTTACTTTGAAGAATAACTTTAAGCCTCGATTTGATTCTATGAAGTCTCCTAATATGATTTAAACATTTTTATACAGGAGAGGATCGATAGTCTATATATACAACTAAATTCTTATACAAATATACTTTGATGTTATAATGTTTAAGTGATATTCTGAAGCATATTTATAATAGAGTAAGGAAGTTCAAAAGACTAGAGATATTTATTCAAATAGAACCAAGAATATATAGGTGAACCAACAGAGAATTTTATTTATTTTACATTTTAGTAAATTAAGCATAAGGTATGGATAACCAAGACAATTAACAACGTGGTATAAAATGTCGAATGTAATTTAAAGTTGCATGAAGCTTGGATAAATGCACCCTATGTCTTGCAGGGTGATTGGTCCACTATCATGGTGAAGTGTAGAAGGTATTGAAGTGTTCTTATATTGATTTCTTTTTATCTTAGTCTTTTCTATACACTTGTTCTCCTTCCTTTTTGCTTCGAACCATGATCAGACATTTATTCTTTCTTTTCTGCATTAACGTTAGTAGACACATACCCGAAGGATTGCAACAAGTTTGGGATGTGGGTTATGGTCCATAAAGTTTATGTGGATTTTATCTATGCTAATGAAAGGATGGGCTTTTAGGATTACTTTAGCATAGATTTCTTTTAATAAATTTTATTGGTAGCTGCACTTTAATATGGTTCAAGGCAAAGGTAACTTGCAACAAAGGATTAAATATATAAACTTTGATACTTACAGTTCTTCCATAGAGAATGAGCTGTGTCTTTCTTTTGTGCAAAGTTATCGGACTTCATCACATGCCTTGATTCATCTCGTGATGTGAGTGCATCTCTTGACTTACCCGAATTGAGTTTGAGAGTTTTCTCTGTAGAGGTTAGTCCAACAAAATATCTAATATCTACTACAATAATTTCTAGTTCAATAACCAAACTAAACTCCATGTCTAATTTGATTAAGGTAGGCTATTTAACCTAAGCACCACGCTCAATTTAAAAGCCTATAAAAGTATGCGCAAGACTTCCAAACCAAAGCATACTATAGCAAACAAAGATAGCATAAAAGAACATAGAGATATACTCAAATAGAGATGAAAGCATGATCATGCATGGTGAGAACTTTTTTTTATTATTTTTCAATTAAAGATGCAAGTGACATGCATATGTGGAAGAAACTAAACATGTTATGGATTTGATATGAGATGGATTAGATGCATAGATTTTTCAAAGTAAACATGCGATGGAATGCAACCGGATAACTACTCATCAAATTTAAAGTCTATGAGCAAGACTTTCTCACCTTTCTTAATCATACTTACCATGATTCACAATAGAATTTGTGAGTAGTGCAGCGTCTTTGTTCGTCACATATGATGAACTTTGAATATGATGACGACTTTTTCTCTAATCTACACATGGTTAGATGAATATATATGTTTATACATACCGTGAGATGGCGGGGGCTTCATTGTTGATGGATCATTAATGTTCGAGCACCACAGGTTCTTAAATATCCTTCTTATCTTGGTCTTGTGGAATTTCACCATAAAGTTGAAGCGGTTGATAGTCCGCTTATTCCACAACTCAACCAAACAAGGGTAATCCTACTAAAGCTAGTAGTAGACTAGATAGTAGATATCAAGATCAATATCAAAAATCTCTACGCCAATTGTTTCCCCGACAACGGCGCCAAAAATGCTTGTTGACATTTCTAACGTCGCTACTAGAAATAGAGGTAAATCCCTATCCCCGGCAACGGCGCCAAAAATGCTTGTTGGTATTTCTTATGCACAATTAAATTATAAAGGATTCCATGGCGTCTGAAAAACCATTGTAGCATTTTACCGAGTATTCCGGTATCGTTATTTATATTTTACCACTGGGAAACATTGGTTAAAGACATTGATAGTTCACCATCATGTATCTACTAACTTAATACACCAACTAGACTAAAGTAGGGGGTAAATGATAGATGATAGGAATTATGTATATATGACACACACGGGAGAATTCTATGATAAATAAGTAGATAGCTAAAGTGAGAGGACAACGGAAGAGCTCAATGTTCCTCAATACTTCTCTATTACTTTGGTTCTATATAACTAATTCATGGTAGATAAAGCAATCACACAATAACACTTTGGAGCAACAAAGTACCTATCCAACTCTCGAACAAGACCGGGAAGAAGGTAGCTGGGTAAGGCTGCCAAAAGCTCTCTGAAACACTAACTCCGACGTGGTGGAATACGAAGACCAACAAAGCTGTCACCTATAATGTGGTGCCCTCAGGGAGGGGGGGTCTACCTCTTTATTTATAGTCTAGAAAAGCCTCCCACCTCTTCCGGACAAAGCGATGTGGGACTAATTCTTTTTACCGTTTGCTCTGTTGGGCCATTATACATTTAACTTGGTCCTTCCAATCATCCCTCATGTGAGCCCACTCAAGGGAGCACCTTGGGGTGCCTCTCTTGGGCCTCTTCCATGCCATATGAGCCTCTTCTCACGACATGGGCCTTGCTTGGGCGTGGGGCCCATTAGTGATAATTCTCCTTTATTTATAAAATTAATATCTTTTCACTCCGGACTCCAAATATAGCAAATGATATGTCCGTTTTGATCATTTCAACGAGCCCGTCGCAATGGTGTAGTCCAATTCATCATTTGAGATACTTTTATTCTGTGCAAAATTGGATATGCTGCTTGAAATCCAAGAACAACACAACTCGTGGAACTCGTTAGAATCAAACCCTACAACTATGCTTTATGGTTGATATCATGTTATATTGAGCAATAGTTGGTGGTATAAAATAGGCGTTAAGGACCGTCAACAGTCGCGCAGGATGCGGACGACAACCGTAGATTGGGCTCAGTGGCGGCGCAGCCCTACACGCGGCCGCAGCGCCGCGCCGCCGTGGTGACGGGAAGGCCCGGCCCGGTGGATCGGCGCAGCTCAGCCAGCTGCACGCACGGCGCAGCCCGCCTCCGTCGCTGCTGCTCTAGGTCTCCTCGCAAGGCGTCGCGGGCACTTGGTGGATTCTCCCCCAGCGACCCGGAGAAGGAAGGTGGATACGCAGGCACGCAGGCCGCTGTCCCGTGCGTGGTGCTGTTGCAGGTACTACTCAATTACTGATAAATCCTGACCTCTAGTGATTTCTTTGGTTATGTTTAGTGGAAACAAAGAGAAATGAATTCTTTTGAGTCTTGACGGAACATAATGCAAACGATGTACTTGAGATTACAATACAAATATAAACTAACATAGTACATCTTAATTGGTACACTTTGGCATTGGTAGAGTTCATATATTACAGTACAATTATTTTAAAGACAAATTACATATATTGGTACAGACAGATTGTTTTAAACCATAAAGAGATTTTTTAGTCTACACACAAGGTTTTCTTTTTCAGAAATAACAAAACCTTCAAAGTTGGCTCATATAAATATCTTCTTCTAACTCCCTATGTAAGAATGCAGTTTTAACATCAAGTTGCTCAAGTTCATAATCATGCATGGCAACAATACTAAGCAAAGTATGAATAGAACTATGCTTAACAACCGGAGAAAAGACATCATTATAATCAATATCTAGAATCGGCTATAGCCTTTAGCAACCAACCTCGCTTTATACCTTGCTGGCTCACTAGAAGAAATACCATCCTTTCTTTTATAAATCCATTTGCAATGGACATGCTTTTTATTCTTGGGCAATTTTACTAAATCCCAAGTACCATTCTTTTCAAGTGACTCTATCTCATCTTGCATAGCGGTCATTCAATTGTTGTAATCAGCAGTAATAGCCTCGGAAAAATTAGAAGGTTCTGAATTACCTTCAGTCTCTTCTCGCAACACTCATAGCATAAGTGTTGATGGCCACTATTGTAATAATTCAACCGTCAACTAGCCATGAAAAGGATGCAAATGTGATCACCGAAGTAGACATAGGGTTTACATCGACCGAATTCCACGAGTTTTGCCGTTTCACTATTTATGCAAAGCGTAAACCGGAAAAAGGCGCAACCATACAAGCTTATCGGAACAAGAAAACGGAAAACGGACTCCACGGCTACACAGGAAAGATCTAGAAGAGACGAGAAGGCACCACGCCGAGCCGGGGGTCCGGAGGCCACCAGGTGGGACCGGCCGGTCCCACCCCTGCACGGCCGGTCTGGCCCCCGGCCCCGGTCGGGTCCCGGTTCGCCCGGTTCGCTCCCACCGCCTTTGAGGATCAATCCTAGCCACCCGTCAATGTCGGTTTAATCCGATGGCTCACGATCATCGCCCAGTGGCTATAAAAGGAGAGGCACCCCCCGAGGGAGAGCCCCCATTCATTCATTCTCATTCAAAGTCCGATCATCGCCCGTAACCCCTAATCGAGCTCCTTAGCTAGGGCCTAGATAGCTAGATTAGAACTAGAGGGAGGCAAGTGCGTGCTTGGATTCCTGAGCCATCAAGAGCTTGGATTTGGTATAGTTCTTACCTCCTCTCGCCTTTGTTCTCTTTCATTGTATAGTTATATGATTGCTACACTTGAATTGATGAATTCTTATTTACTTATATTCATAGTTATTATGTTCTTTGTCTATTGTGGTTATATGCTTAGTATAGCTAGATTAACATTATGTTTATCCATAGGTTCGTATAGCACTCATCTAATCGATCGTTGGGTGAGTGATAAACATTGTGTAAGCGTGGTGCTTATACGTTGTTTATCTGCGAATGCACCCTATAGGCTGGGTTTGGTAGATCGTGGGTGTGACATTCCTGTTGAGTCCTATGTAATCCGAACCCCGTTTATAGGCACAGTAGGGCTTGTATACGATGGAAGGGCGAGCTATGTTCTCAAACCTCCTTAGTATGTCCACTATGAATAAATGTAATGCTAACCTTAGCCATGATTACTATGTGTATTGCACTAACCATAATATACATTGACATGTAGCTAGGAATAACCCAGGAATATCTCTTGATGTTCTACTAGCAACCCTAATGATATAGCTAGGAGTCTCTATCTGTTTATGCTGATGATTATATACTTATCTTATCATTTATATTGTGACTTACCCCTGCATTGAGTAGCGAGGACATGGTTATGCTTATTCGTTACACTCTAGGTCAACACACTACCTTTACACAGCCATGTAGACCTTCCTTTAGGAAAATATAAATGACAACCCGTAATACTCCGGGTAAAATGCTACAATGGTATTTGATCTGTGCGCTTGCGGATACATTTCTATATTCTAGATGGTGGCATGATTTAATACCACATCTCTTGGTGTTATCTTTGGGGATGACAACTTGGCATTCTAGTGACGGTCTTGCGCTCTCTAGCATTTTTGGCGCCGTTATTAGAGATAACATTAAGAGGTGTCAACAAGCATTTTTAGCGCCGTTGCCGGGGAAGGCAATTGGCAATTAAAAAGGATAGCGATAGACCTAACAAACTAATGAGTTAGAGGAAACCATAGACCCCTACTCAATGCAGGCTTACCCTTGTGTTTTCTATCTTTGTGAAATCTTATGCATGGTAATGAATGAGTGGTTTTGATCTGCCAGATAACTACGTTGAAAATCCAGAGAAACTCTTTCGAAGAAAGCAATTCCAGCAAGTTAGGGACATCTTTGAATCTCCATCAAGGACACCCACTGCTGAGGTTCGTTCTTTGGAGGAGCAAGCTCCTACAAGAGAAGAAGAAGAAGGGCAACAAGAGGGCAACTTAGCACCAATCTTTGAGGAAATGGCTGATAAGTCATTGCGTGAGTTCTCCACTCCAAACACCAACAACATCCGTACTGGACCTAACGTCGAAGTTGGGAAGAATGGATTTGAGCTCAAGCCAGCTCTTATCACCATGGTGCAAGCCAACCTGTTCTGTGGGAAAGCACATGAAGATGCAAGTGCTCATCTCCAACACTTCCTGGAGATTTGTAGCACTTTCAAGCTGAGAGATGTACCAAGGGATACCATTCTGCTCCGTCTGTTCCCATTCTCACTATTAGGAAAGGCAAAGCAATGGTTCTACGCCAACAAAGACAACCACATAACTTGGGACAAGTGCTCCACAGCTTTTCTAGCAAGATTCTTTCCTATGAGCAAGATGAATGCCCTAAGGGGGAAGATCTCGAGTTTCCAACAGCAACATGATGAGTTAGTCCCTAAGGCATGGGAACACTTCCAAGATTACATATCAGAATGTCCTCATCATGGGATGGAGAATTGGCTCCTGATGCAAACTTTCTATTATGGGCTCACCAACAGCACCCGCAACAACGTTGATGCTGCTGCTGGAGGTGCATTTATGTCACTGACCATACCACAAGCTACTGCTCTTATGGAGAAGATGGCCTCTAATCAAGATTGGAATGATGAGCGCCAGACCACCCGCAAGAGGAGTGGAGGAATGCACCAGCTCAAGGAGGTAGACATGCTGTCTGCCAAGATAGATCTGCTCATGAAGAAGCTGGAAGACAAGACAAGCCAAAGACAAGATGTCATGCACATTAATGATTCATGCATGACCTGTGAAGTATGTGGCAATATGGGACACTCAGGCAACAGCTGTCCTGAGACCCATGAGGATGTGAATTTCATCAACAACAACAGCAACAACTATCGTCCTCAAAATCAAGGATGGAACCAGCAAAGGCCCAACTACCAAGGTAACTTCCAAGGTAACTTTCAAGGCAATAATTACAATAACTATGCCCAACTGCCTTTGAGAGAAGTGATCTCCAACCAAAATAAAATTGTGGAGACTTTATCTAGGAAGGTAGCATCCAATGATAAAATGCTAGAGAATATAAACATTAAAATGGATAGCTTTACCTCCGCTGTTAAGAACCAGCTCAGCTTTAATAAAATGATAGAACAACAACTAGCTTAGCTGGCGGCCGCTGTTCCACCGACCCATGAAGGTAAGATTTCAGGGCAACCCCTAGAGCCCGAGACCGCGAATCTGGTTGATGTTTATGCAGGTTACTACGTTGAAGCATCATCGGGATGGAAGGACGACTCCATGCCACCCAAGAGAGGAGATCCGGGAAGACCTCGATTCCCATCTCTATTGGGCAAAGATGACTTCCCCTGAAGTTGTCTGCGATCTAGGCGCCCGTGTCAACATCATGCCTAAGGTAATCTTTGACCAAGTCTTTCCATGGGCACCTTTGTTGCACACGGATATGTGTTTGCAGCTTGCAGACCAGACGATCAAGTACCCCAAGGGAATCTTAGATGACGTGTGCATACGAATAGGGAGATCATATGTCCCTGTAGACTTTGTAGTCCTGGATACCGGCAGAGACCCCAAGAGTCCAATCATTCTTGGCCGACCATTCCCGAAATCTTGTAAAAGGCTGTCATCTACACCACAGCCCAAGATTTGTTTCACCATCAAGGGCAATAAAGAGAAGTTCAGTTTCAAGAACAAGACCCTTGAAGCTCCTATAGATCCAAGAGGAGCTTACTTTCCAGTCAAGCCAACAAACGAAGGAACCAAGAGGAATTCCAATGGGAAGAGAAAGAACAAGAACAGAAGACAAGTGAGAAAGCAAGTCCAAATAGTCAAGGCTGTTGAGTACAAGCATGATCACCTCTTAGCTTCACCATTCCTAACCAAGAAGGAGGATCCAGGCATGCCAGCCATTGATTGCACTATTGGGCAGTGCTCATTCTACAATGCCTTCTGTGACACCGGATCAGCTGTCAACATAATGTCCAAAAAGGTATATGATTTACTATTCGATACACCTCTATACCCTACCTATATGCAGCTGCAGCTGGCGGACAACACGACAAGATTTCCGGAGGGAGTAGCAAGAGACATCATGGTCAAGATCCAAGACCACTATGTCCTGACTGACTTCATGATACTGGACATGGGAGAAGAAGACGAAATACCCATCATACTTGGAAGGCCGTTCCTCAGCACCACCAACGCGATCATCTATAATGGATCAGGCCAAGTCCACTTCCAATTTCCAGGAGAGAAGATACGCTGTTATTTTAAAGATTATAACTCTCCTGGATTAGCAGCTTTTACCCAGTCCAAAAGGAGATGTCAGCGCCGGAGGAATCGCTCTCAAAAGAGCAATGTTGAGGAGGAGGAAATCAAGGAAGAATCTACAGCACCAAAGCAATAACCTATAAAGGTATGGAAAGAAAAGGTAACCTCCTCAACTGAGTCATCGTCACCAGGAGGTCCGACGTCAGGGTCCCCATCCTCGAGATCCGATGAAGCACCCCAGGAATGAAGACGACGAGAAGTCTTGTCCGGAGGACTCTAAAATCCAAACCCTTGCCATAAGGTAACAATGGTAGTTATCCATTTACTTCTTTGCACTTTTAATTCATAGTTAGTTTTTATTACCTTTATAGGAAATCACAAAAACATTTGGAAAACCTTAAAGCCCCATGTGACATACCTGTAGTGCAAGCTAAAGGAGTGTTCACTGTGGTGGCATAAAAATAAAATAAAAATTAGAATACATATTTCAATTTTGTTTGATAAAAGAAAAATTCAAAAATAATTATTGAGCATCTTGCTGCATTGAATGCACCGTAACAACCTTTGAAAATCTTTCACAACAACTAATCCTTGAACGGCTAACCATTAACTGTTTATCCTAATCCGTTCCACGAGTTTTGGTGTTTTGTGAGATGTTTGCTGCAGGATGACTCTAAGAGCTAGTCCACCTAAGAATCATCATCTTCATCACCCGAAGTACACCTTCTTGCACACAGCTAACCACTGTGTGAAGGAAGCAACTTCTTGTTGGATGAGATGAAGATTCTTGGCTACATCAGCTCTTACTAGCGTGAGCTCCATCGAGAGGACTGCTTAGCTTTAATGCTCAACCACGACAGCAATCAGCTTGGAGGAAGGCATCCCCTAGGTACCCAGGTAAGTGTACCTACGTGATTATCGAGTCAGTCATAAAAACTAAAAATACCAAAAATATGTGAGCACATGAAGGTTCACCATAGTATCTAAGAAAATCTAAAAATACCAAAAATATGTGGGCACATGAAGGTCCATGCTCTTTAGAGTCCTTAAAGTCTTTTGAGTTTTATAGTTTGAATCTCTAAAAAAATGAAAAATCAAATAAAAATGTTTGTCTGTCTAGAGGCATAAAAAGGAAGCTCTTGAATGATCGAATTGAAATGATGATAAGCTGCTCTGTTACAACACCTCTGAAATGCCTAGAGCTTAGATAAAAGTTTTCTCAAGTTTTAGCTCCAACAGTTTTGACATGAGAATTTGCTCTGAGCCTGAAACTTGTGGGTTGCATATGCTTAAACTAAGTCTAGGTACCTGATTGATAAGATTGAGAAAGTCTGAGCTGCTATCTATCTTGTTCTAAGTGACACTAGAGTTCTGGAGATTTATCTTTTAAAAAATGCAAAAACATGATGAGTTCCCATATGACAAAGCTTATATTCCCACCAGAGCCAAACATGATGAGATAGGCTAGTTAAACTTCCACATATATGCTGCTTGTTTTGCATTGAGTTTTGTCAACCTTTGTGACCCTGGTGAGAAATTTGTCATGCTCTTGAATCAAGATCCACCTCCATATACACTACTCTACGCTGGAGTAGGCGCAACAACATGTCATTCCACCTACATCCATTCCAAAAATATTTTTCTCCTATGCTGGGAGAGAACACCAAAAATATTCCATTAGGTTAGCCACCCAATAATGCTCCATGTTCCTGTGTTATCTCTCTAATACCATCAATGCCAAAAAGAAGTGCTATGAGCTAAAAAAAAGAAAAAAGAGAGAGAGAGAGATGGACAAGTGTCCGAACACAAAACAATGGGTGCTAGATACCCGACTCCCTAAAAAAAAGAGAGAAAGAAGAAAAGAGAGAGAAAGAAAAGAAGAAAGAAAAAGATAGCTCATAACCTCTGGCCAGTCTTCAATGTTTCAAAGGAGAGAGAAGCATTCAAGGAGCTGAGTAGAATTAGGTTCCACCATATATCCACCATATCCATCCACTTATACATCTTGATTCGACTGCATGACTTGTTTCTCCATGGATCCATCGTTTGACTTAGCAACACATGCATTGCAAGTTTGCTCTTTCAGTTTCTCCTTACCTATGAGCTCCACATAAACTTTAGCTATAGGTTGAGAAGAAAGGCAATTATCATCACTGCCTTGGTGAGAATCCACAAATACCACATATCTTGAGAGATTTGAGAGTGTCATACATGAAAGCTCTGAGTTTTATTTAAAAACCTCTAAAAAACTCCAGAATGATAGTTGATCGAAGAACTCGAGACATAGTGCTTAGATAGGATCTTTCTGTCTGTCAAGTGCTCAAGACCCAAGGAAGAGCTAATAAGCCCCACAGTCAAGGGTAATATGGGTAAGTTTGAAAGTTAGCTCAGTTATTGCATAACTTAGAGGAGAATTTCTGTCTGGCTGTAGGTATATTTAGAGAGAGTTGCTCCGAGATGGCTACAATGCTTAAACATATACATATTTTCAATAACTTTTCTAAGTTTTCTTTGCTAAGGGACTAGCAAAGGTTAAGCTTGGGGGAGTTGTTGATGGCCACTATTGTAATAATTCAACCGTCAACTAGCCATGAAAAGGATGCAAATGTGATCACCGAAGTAGACATAGGGTTTACACTGACCGAATTCCACGAGTTTTGGTGTTTCACTATTTATGCAGGCGTAAACCAGAAAAGGCGCAACCATACAAGCTTATCGGAACAAGAAAACGGAAAACGGACTCCACGGCTACACAGGAAAGATCTAGAAGAGACGAGAAGGCACCACGCCGAGCCGGGGGTCCGGAGGCCACCAGGTGGGACCGGCTGGTCCCACCCCTGCATCGGCCGGGTTCGGCCCCGGCCCCGTCGGTCCCGGTTCGCCCGGTTCGCTCCACCGCCTTTGAGGATCAATCCTAGCCACCCGTCAATGTTGGTTTGATCCGATGGCTCACGATCATCGCCCAGGGCTATAAAAGGAGGGGCACCTCCCCGGAGGGAGAGCCCCCATTCATTCATTCTCATTCAGAAGTCCGATCATCAGCCAGAACCCCTAATCAGAGCTCCATAGCTAGGGCCTAGATAGCTAGATTAGAACTAGAGGGAGGCAAGCGCAGGCTTGGATTTTGGAGCCATCAAGAGCTTGGATTTGGTATAGTTCTTACCTCCTCTCGCATTTGTTCTCTTTCATTGTATAGTTATATGATTGCTACAATTGAATTGATGAATTCTTATTTACTTATATTCATAGTTATTATGTTCTTTGTCTATTGTGGTTATATGCTTAGTATAGCTAGATTAACATTATGTTTATCCATAGGTTCGTATAGCACTCATCTAATCGATCGTTGGGTGAGTGATAAACATTGTGTAAGCGTGGTGCTTATACGTTGTTTATCTGGCGAATGCACCTATAGGCTTGGGTTTGGTAGATCGCGGGTGTGATATTCTGTTGAGTCCTATGTAATCCGAACCCCGTTTATAGGCACAGTAGGGCTTGTATACGACGGAAGGGCGAGCTATGTTCTCAAACCTCCTTAGTATGTCCACTATGAATAAATGTAATGCTAACCTTAGCCATGATTACTATGTGTATTGCACTAACCATAATATACATTGGCATGTAGCTAGGAATAACCCAGGAATATCTCTTGATGTTCTACTAGCAACCCTAATGATATAGCTAGGAGTCTCTATCTGTTTATGCTGATGATTATATACTTATCTTATCATTTATATTGTGACTTACCCCTGCATTGAGTAGCGAGGACATGGTTATGCCTATTCGTTACACTCTAGGTCAACACACTACCTTTACACAGCCATGTAGACCTTCCTTTGGGAAAATATAAATGACAACCCGTAATACTCCGGGTAAAATGCTACAATGGTATTTGATCTGTGTGCTTGCGGATACATTTCTATATTCTAGATGGTGGCATGATTTAATACCACATCTCTTGGTGTTATGCTGGGGATGACAACTTGGCATTCTAGTGACGGTGCGCTGCTCTAGCATTTTTGGCGCCGTTATTAGAGATAACATTAAGAGGTGTCAACAATAAGCAACATTGCATTCTTCAATATACCTTTTAACAGGCTTTGGCTGCCTTCTGGACCTATTAGCAGCAACAGAACGTTGTGGAGACTGCACAACTGGAGAAGAGTGCTCAACAATAGATGAATCATCAACAATTAGAGAAATTTCAGCAATAGGTGCATCTTGCTCAGCGGCATTATCAACATCTGGTGACTCAATTAAGTGCTCCACTTGCACACTTATTTTCTCTCCCTCAATAGGAGCATCAACGTAAGGATCATTAACAAACATAACAGCTTCATTAAATATAACATTCCTGCTAAGCATAACCTTCTGAGTCTGGGGATTCTATAATTTATAATCTTTAACACCAGATTGATAACTAATAAAAATACATTTAATAGGTCCGGGCTCTAATTTATCATTATCAACGTGAGCATAAGCAGTACAACTAAAAACTCTCAATTGTGAATAATCAGCTAGAGAACCAGACCATACCTCAATTAGAGTTTTCTTATCAAGAGGAATAGAGGGTGAATGATTAATAAGATAGCAAGTAGTGGAAGCAACTTTAGCCCAAAAACGCCTATTCAAACCCGCATTAGACAACATGCAACGGGCCCTTGAGATGATAGTTTTGTTCATACGCTCAGCTACACCATTCTATTCAGGCGTATAAGGAATAGTGTAGTGTCTAACAATGCCTTGAGACTTGTAATATGCATTAAATTCATTAGAACAGAATTCCATCCCATTATCAGTGTGAAGCTTTTTAACCTTCTTCTCGTTTTGATTTTCAATCATAATCTTCCACTCTTTAAATGCTAAAAATGCATCTAATTTAGACTTCAAAAAATAAAGCCATACCTTACGAGAATAATCATCAATGATAGTCAACATATAACGAGAACTACCATATGAAGGCTTACGAGACGGTCCCCATAAATCAGAATGCACATAATTAAGAATATCTTTACTTTTATGAGTAGAGGTATTAAATGACACCCTCTTGTGTTTGCCAAACACACAATGCTCACAAAACTTCAACTTACTGATGCTATGTTCATCAAAAAGTCCTCTCTTGCATAATTCATGCAAGCCTTGCTCACTCATATGTCCAAGACGCTTATGCCAAAGATCAATAGCATCAAAATTAGATGGTGAATTAGAAATTACAGTAGCATCACCTGTAATTGTAGTACCACGAAGACGGTACAAATTTGGAAATTTTAATTCACCTTTCATCACAATAAGAGAATCATTTGACACCTTTAAAACTCCGTCTCCACCGGAGAACTTGTACCCTTTAGCATCAAGAGTACTAAGAGAAATAAGATTCTTGCTCATGTCTGGAATATGCCTAATGTCAGCCAAAGTTCTGACAATGCCATCATGCATCTTAATCTGAATTGATCCAATACCAACAATATAAGTGGACTGTCATCACCCAATCTAACAGAACTCCACCTTAGAGAGAATCATAGGTGACAAACCAATCTTTATTAGTGCATATATGAAATGAAGCAGCGGAATCAAGAATCCATTCATCATCACTATTAGCACATCCAGCAAAAGCAACAAGCGTATCACCAGTAGAATAATTGCCTTAGAAGCAGCAATAGAAGCATTACCTTCATAACTGGATTTACCTTTCTCTCTATATGCGCCAGCTCTCTTTTCTTTATTCTTTAATTTATAACAATCCACGATAAAGTGATTGTCCTTCTTGCAATAATTACAGAATTTATCTCCTTTACCACGAGACTTCGATCGGTCTTTGTAACGATTAGAACTTTTGCCTCTATTGCCATTATTTAATTTATTTTCTGTCCTCCCACGGACAGACAATGCTTCTCCTTTGGAAGTAGAACCTTTAGAAGACACCATTAACTTCATTTTTTCCTTGGCATGCAACGCCTCACAAACCTCATCAAGAGTTAGTGAATCATGGCTATGTAATAAAGTATCTCTGAAGTTTGCAAAAGAACTAGGCAAAGAGCACAAAAGAATGAGACCCAAATCCTCATCATCATAATCGACCTCCATAGCTTGTAGATCAAAAACAATCTCCTTGAGGACTGAAAGATGGTTAATCACATTACCACCCTCTTGCAACTTGTGCGTATATAGCTTCATCTTCATATGCATCTTGCTTGTCAAATCTTTAGACATGCAAATTGACTCTAACTTGAGCCATAGAGCAGCTGCACTATTCTCCTGCAAACAATCTTGCAAAATATTATTTGAAAGATGAAGCTGAATTTGAGTCAAGGCCTTACGATCTTTTCTCTTCTCCTCATCGGTCCAAGGTTTTGAATCTTTTTTACTGAATTTATCAAGAGCATCATCCACTTCTGCCTGAGTAAGAATAGCCCTCATCTTGACTTGCCATAGAGCGAACCTTGTGTCGCGATCCAGAGGTGGAAGATCATACTTCACCGACATGATGAAAAATAATAGCAATAACCAGAAGAAAATAATCTGCAGAAAATTTAGATACGCTTCGTGTGCACGAAACAATTAAATCTGCAGCTTGAAACATTAACTGTGTACGTTCAGCAAATAACTTGAACTTTAGAAGAAAACTTCTGGTATGCCTTTTTGTGCACGTAGCAATTTTTGATAGAATTTTCCACCTCTGCCTTACGAACGGCAACAGCAGCACGCCTTGACCTCCTTGATCCGCGTGCACACCAATAAGCCGTCTGGAAACAGCAGCAGCAATAGCGGACAGAAGATGATGGGAAAACCAGCCTGCAACCGGACGTACCAAGCGGAACAGGAACAACAGGCAGCAGCTTTTGTAGATCGATCAATCCAGCACCGACTCGATCTCCGCGATGGAAATCAATTCTGCCTTGATCTTCGCAACAGCAAAGCACGATCGGACTCCGCAGGAACACCAGCGCGACCAACACGCCGATCGGCGCCGATTGACGACAGCGGCGGCGGCTGTCTAGGAACAGGGAATCAAACCCTAATTTTTTTTTTGTTTGGCTCTAGATACTACTTGTTAGGGAATAATGCGAATAAAGATCAAACACGAGACACTGATTTTTACGTGGAAAACCCTTGCGGGAAAACCACGGGCGCCAACCGGTGATCTTCACTATATGGAGAGAGTTTACAGAACGCAGAGAATATAATGAGTCATCAACTCTTCCCGTGCGGCTTACAAGATGTATTTATTGGACGGACTGACTACAGTCAAATACGGAAACAAATCCGCTAATAAACATAACCCGAACCGTGGGCCCTTCAGGCGTCCCCACAAAACTCACGATATAATTCGGATCATATTCTAATAATTTCTATGTTATTTTTATAATGGCAAATGTGAATAATTTTTTTAAAAAACAAAATATAGATCTAATGGCTATCGTTATTAGAGTCTATTAAATTAATGACTAGATATTTCTGATTAATGTGAGAATTTCTAATATTTATCTTTCTTTGTAGCATATCTGATGAAAATTTCTCTAACTAATAATAGTAAGATAAGATAGTACTAGTCAACAATATCCTCTCCGATCTATGCATGGTCACTTTTGTCATGGGTCACCCACCCAATAATCTATAACTCCTATAAGCCTAAACCCCTTCAAGATAGTTCTACGGATTGTGATTGGCTAATCCCGCCGTGATGACGTCACCTCTAGATTTGTATTGCTTCTCCTTGCGTTATGTTTTGTGCTAATCGTTTCACAGGGCCAGCGGATGGGCGGATGGGCTACAATTGGGCCTGTCTTCATCATTGCCTTGCGTTGGCCACCCAAGGCCGCACCTACTGCCATCCGTTTCACCGCCGCCGTCTCCGCCCGGCGCTGAAACCCGAAGAGCGCCTGCATCCGAAGAGGACCGGGGCGGTGGCCACAGAGGGAGCTCAAAAGGTCTGCCGCGCCTGAAACCGAAGAGGTCCGTCGCCTTGCCGTGCCGCCTCGCCCACGCCTGAAACCGAAGAGGACCGGTCGGGCGGTGGCCGAGGGGTAGCTTGAATGGCGGTCGCGCTGAAACCCGGCGGTCCGTCCCCGTTGTTGCTGACTTCGCCAGCGCTGAAACCGAAGAGGAACCGAAGAGGAACGACGCCGGTGGCCACAGAGCCAGCTCGAACGACGCGGCGTGGATCGATTTGCCTTTTGGTATGCGTCGTCATCCATTTACTTCCTCCATTTACTTCTCAAATTAGTGTCAGTATATGAATCCGCTCCCCTCCCACCCTTGGTCTTGCTCGCCGAGCCCAAAGCCCCCGCCCACCTCTAGCCGGCGGTTGTGCGGGATCCAGCTTTGGGCCGTGTGGATCGACGCGCGCCTCCTCCTCCTCCTCCTCCCGATCTCCCCCGAGTTTTCGTGCTCGGGGAAGTTGCGAGATTCACCGAAAAGGTCGAATCCGGCGGCCTGGTTCGAGACAGCAGTGCGTCGGGCTTGGCGGGGTGTGGTCGATGGGTGTTTCGGTTGTGCTTACGATTCCTGATCGGAGGTTTCCGTGCGTGCGGTGTCTTTGGCGGGTGGATCTGCATTGGGCGTCGAAGATTCGCGTGGCGGAGACGGCGGCCTCCGTGGTGGCTCCGGTTTGCTCCTCGGCTCTAGATCGGAAGGTATACAACCCCCCCCCCTTCCAACTTCCATTTTCTGTACTTTTCTTAGTTGCGAGAAGATGCCGGATTCGTTGCTTTCATCCAAACAGCAATTTTATTCTCATACGTTGCTTCTTTGTATGCTTACTCGAACTACAGTGATCGTTTCAGTGATTTCTCTCAAGGGCGTAATGCCAGAAAAAGGTGCCTATACAAGTTGGCTTGCCTCATTGTATTCCAGTTGCTTCCTGCGTTCTACAGCACAATTGGGTGAAGCGAGAGGTCTTCCCTGTTACATGTCTCTTTCATTATCGGCTCATCCTCTCATTTTGTTGCGGGGTAATTCATGCATTTGGGGGTTCTTATGATTGAAGTTTAGGATCGTCATAACCAGTTATTTTCGCTTATATACATTATACAAGTGCTTTGTTTTGTTTAATCAGGAATGGAATTGAAGCAAATAAGTACAGTATAGTATCTCCATTGTAAGTTTTTTCTGCAGTTTGCGGCTGAACTGACCAGTCTTTTTGGTCTGTTCTAAAGTCAGTCAGCAATCTGAAAAGGCAAGAAATAGACTACAATTGCAGCTGTTTGCATACTTCAGAGGCTAGCTAATCTGTTGCTCAGCCTATTCTTAGTGAATGATATTGTTTTGCCACTTTTGTGGTTGAAGTGATGGCCCATCTGATCTGCTTATGCCTGTCCTCACAAAATCCACTCTAAAGAAAATGAGTAATCCCAATAGTCTAGAGTTGCAGGCATGTACAGTATAGTATCTCCATTGTAAGTTTTATCTGTAGTTTGCGGCTGAACTGACCAGTCTTTAGTTTGTTCTAAAGTCAGTCAAAAATCTGAAAAAAGGCAAGAAATAGACTGCAAATGCAGCTGTTTGCATACTGCAGGGGGCTAGCTAATCTGTTGCTCAGCCTACTGTTAGTGAATGTTATTGTTTTGTCAGTTTTTGTGGTGGAAGTGACAGCCCATCTGATCTGCTTATGCCTGTCCTCATAAAATCCACTCTAAAGAAAATGAGTAATCCCAATAGTCTAGAGTTGCAGGCATGTACTATACTCATGGGGCAATGGTGTGAAAGGTCCTCCTGTGAAGTTGAAGCCTACCTGCGCAACGATGTTGAACCCTGCAGATGCTATTGCCAAAAATTGCCATTACCTTTTTGGTGTACCCTGCACGGTTGAATAAATCATTTGTAACTCTCTCATTACCAATTTTTGGACAGGATATAGTTTTTGTGATTTATATTGACGATACCCACTAATATGTCTTCACAATAGCAACAGATTGTGAAAGAATGAACAATGGTATTATCACAGTTCAATTCTATTTTTTTTGGTAAATTTTTGATATGAAAACACAGTTTGATTATGATGGAGTGGCATGGTGGCATGTTATTTCTTTTGTGTTGACACTGCCTTTTAAGAAGTTCTATCGATGCGCTCTTTTTCAGATACAGTCATTGAATCACTATAAGTAACATGAATCACTATATTTTTTCTCCAATCAAACTAATAATAACCTCCTTTAATACTTAATATCCTTGCAGATAACTCTACCAGAGGATCAATCAACGACAAGAGGCACAACTCCAGCTAACACAACTACACAGGAAGATACATGAAGCCAGGTAAATAATTACAACAATCTCCCAAATACTATTCAACATTACACAAATACCTACCATATATTGCTCTCCTCACAAGTATCCCTTCTATGCCACATGCTCTTTAAATTTCTAAAAGGAATTCTTTTTTATAAGGTCACCCGAATTTGTGAAATTTGTGTTGAAAAATACAGTCTTTCCAGGACCTGTTTGCTGATTACGATCTACTATGAGTTGGTCATGCTGTAGTTAAATTCACACTCTAATCCAACTTGATTTTTTTTCCTATGAATTTTTTAAGTAGCGCTGTGCTCATCCTGCTTCCTGTGTGCTTTCTAAATCAATGCTTCCTGTGCTGTTTCTGAAACGTGAGTCCCTGGAAATCTGCAAGACCCGAGTACCATTAATTTTAGTACAGTTCGCTAGCTGCCACAGACTAAATTCCCGTGTCCTGTGTTCTTTCTGAAACACTGCTTCCTGTACTCTTTCTGAAACGTGTGTTCCTGCTTATCTACAACAACCAACCCTTAAGTTCAGCTAAATAGCTGCCACAAACTGAATTTTTGTGTACGTCTAAACCTAGATAATTATCTCAAAACTCAAAACTTTACAAAGCATATGAAATATCCTTCAACCAGTGAAATGTTTCTTTAATTATTGAAAACAATAGGATACCATGTTGGAAGTCTGAGAGCTGTCTGCTTATAGCTCAGACATCTTTTTTGCACTTCTCTTGATTGCCCAGCTTCTTTTTGTACATAGTTGCTCCCCAATCCTCCGTGTTGTGGCAACTCACCATCCCAGACTCTCGAACTTGCTAATAGCTTCTCCAGCTTACCCACTGCATGACCAAAGGATTCGATTTCCCTAACATGACAAAGATTTCCTCCAAACTAAGGAACTGCCCTGCATGTGTTGATTAGAAATTGATTTTATTATCCACTACCATTGGTTCCAAACTTCTGTAAGTATTATCAGCTATGACTCTATTCTACCATTGATTCCAAAGTTCTGTCAAACTATTATCAGCTATGACTCTCTGTTATGATTTATGCTCATCCTAATGATCGTTATCATTGATATTTGTCCAATATTATTTCATATGGTTCACTGAACCCAGCTTGCATTGGAAAACATGATTCTAATTTAGAGTCTACCACAAATTACAAGTGCAGTCCAATTATAGATATGTGACCATGTTTGTTTTCTCCTTTACACTCTGAGCAACATCTGACATTACACCTATTTGTTATACTACTGATTCCCTACTGAATTTTCATAACTATTCAACAATTGGGCAGCATCTCCAATGCAAAAGAAAGCTGGATTTCGACCGGTGCAACCAAGTGATCCAGAAGGCAAACAGCAAAAGATACAGTTAGTATTAATTGAAAAAAAAGTTGAACAGCCATACATTTACCTACATTCAACTTCAATACCCAACATTTTTATATTTATCCATTAATGTAGGTGATTTCAGAAACTCATCCCAATATCTGGCGTCAAGGACACAAGTGAAGCCAACCAGTCATCTACTGAACTTTGTCGAATAAATACCTTGCTACAATATGTTCAATTATCAAATATTGCAACCTATTCAACATAATTTCATATTATCATACACTTTGAATTTCATTCTGATTTCAGAATTCATTTCAAATAATAGATCAAAAATTGCAACCTATTGAACATATTTTCATATTATCATACACTTTGAATTTCATTCTGATTTCAGACTTCATTTCAAATAATAGATACCATATATGTCAATGGATATAATTTCCGCAATTGACTAAATATGTTCATATATATGTATCTATTAATTCATAGTTCTAAGCATTATAAACTATTTATATTTCTACTTCATACCCGCAGCAACGCGCGGGGCATCCTACTAGTTAATTTAATGGCCATCACCACTCGATGATTCGTGCACTAGACAAATATAAAGGCGTGCAACCAAATGTGAAACTATTGACCGTGATCATCAACCCACTCACTAATATATGCCGGCTAACCACTGTCACGACGATTACCCCGGAGTTTCTGGGTCGCTTCCCCCCTTCATGTAGCTTTGTAACATAAAAAGCCACTTTGTACAAATTAATTCTAGCCAAGTTTCTCTATAAAAAATAAATTATTGCCAAAGACGCGTAAACTTTTTGTGTGGCTGTGGGAAAAAAATATTACAACATGTAGGTTCTCTTTCTTTTCGTTCATGTATGTACCTACGCTTTGGTTGGCAGCTTAGTTTGGGCTGAGTCAGAACGCAGCATCAGTATCAGCTTTAATTGTTTATTTGGACTTTGATGACGAAACTCCTGAATTATTTAGTTCTCCCGCGGCACTCTAATGCATCACTGTCTACGCCTAGCTCCGCTGTTACGTTGAGGCTGCTGCTGTGTGCTAGCTGCTTTCTCAACTCGATCTCACAGTCGATTGAGTTAATCACAGAGGACCGGATATCACACACGTACCGGGGTAAGAATTTGCGCAGAGTCGTTCATTTTCCTTGCTAATCATGTATATAATACGCATGCAGGCTCTGTCTCTTCTCTCTTGCTAGCAGCTTACTTACATGAATCCTCTAAATTGATTCGTGCTTATGGCCACAGATTGCCTGCCTGAATGGAATTCGAGGCAGCCGGGAAGCTGGAGATCGATTAGCATTAGCTGAGTAAATTTGAGGAGGCCACTCATCTTTGAAGAGCGGGTGTGATTTCGCTTATATGTTCGTGGATTTTTGCACTCCGGCTCGGCAACGATTCGACGGTTTGTTGAATTCCTTTCAGTATATATCCTTGTTTGACTTCTCCATAATTAGTTAGACTTAGATTTTCCCCTTCTTATGTTTCTTTCTTCTTCTGGATCGATTCTCGCAGCTTCCTCTTCCACTAGCTATGCCGATGCTTCTAGCTAGTTGCATTGTTGCTGCTTCGTGCAGGCACTTCATATACATTGGCTAGCGTTTACAACTCTCGTTCAGCTAGCTCTGATCTCATCCAATTTCCGAGCTGATCTGACCCTGCCAGACACCTCCAAAATTGACGACAAAACCGTGGAGGAAGCACTGGTGAGGCTAGCAGCCCTGAATAACCACCGCACTCAGCTACGTACGATTGTCTCAACATAAGCCCAGATCCAATTCTTATGCACCAAAATCACCTTCATTTTCTGCAGGATCAAAGGTCAGAGTGAAGGCTAGCACACAAGACTCGTCACCCTGTGCAAGCGCAAAGCACATCAAGCTATATATATACGTATTAGGTGGAGCTTGTCGGCTCATCTCTATATGGCGACAGCTGCCGTGGTGAGTGTCTCCATGGGGGTGATCAAGCCCATCCTGGCAAAGCTCACCACCCTGATGGGCGATGAGTACAAGAAGCTCAAGGGGCTACGGAAAAAGGTGACCTTCCTCCAGCGTGAGCTCGGCGACATGGATGCCCTCCTCGAGAAGATGGACAGTGCTGATGAACTTGACCCACAGGCAAAGAAATGGAGGAGAGATATAATTGAGATGTCATACAACATAGAAGACCGCATCGATGACTTCATGCATTGTGTTGGTGAAGCCGATGACAAGATGGGGATCTTTCAAAAAGTATGTCACTATGTCAAAACTTTCAAGGATCGTTGCCGACTAGCAAATGAGTTCCGAGAGATGAAGACTCTAGTGACTGAAGCAAGCGACCGTCGAAAGAGGTACATGCTTGATCAGAGTATATCGGTTACTACCCCTGTAGTTCTTGATCCTCGCATGTCGGCGCTCTACAAAGAGTCGGCAAGCCTTGTGGGAATTGAGTCCCAAAAGGATGAGCTTGTCAGCTGGGCAACGAATGAAGTCAAACAATTGAAGTTTATGGCAATAGTAGGATTTGGAGGTATAGGAAAAACCACTCTTGCTAAAGAGGTATATGATGAGGTTGGAGGTAATTTTGAATGCAAGGCACTTGTATGTGTCTCTCAAAAGCCACAAATGATAGCACTATTCAACAGTTTGCTAGAGCAACTTGGGTTGCAAACATACTCCCGTGCTTGCCAGTTACAAGACCCAATCAATGCCCTCAGAGGACATCTACAGGATAAGAGGTAATCAAAATAATATATTGTTTGATTAATTTATAAGAATTGAAATCTTGGAAGTAGTTTATAATCTTCTTAATTTATTGGTGAAATTCATTTATACAACATAGCCTTATGCGTGAAGATAATTTGTTACTTTCCTAAAAGGGAAAAACTATAATATATAGTGTATATAAAAAATAAATTCATACTTCAGTCTAGAAACATTTCCATTGATTCATCATTGGTCCATTGTACTTTTTCTTGTTTTAATATTAAACAATACTCACAACTGTTTCCTAGGCAAATAATGCTACCAAGTGATGATAGTTATGAGTTCCTAAACAAAATGTAGCTCTAATTCTTCATTTTAATAAACAGAAAAAGATTTGAGTATAGGGCATTGATTAATTGTCCCTTATTCCCTCATCTAAAGCTAGTGCCGGGACAAGGAAGAAGAAAAGGAGGGGGGCATACTTCATAGCACAGGGTGGCTTTTTGGGTTTAGTTAAGCCCACAATGCAGTGACTTCGGATGACCAAGGCCTAAGACCTCCGTCATACATGTCTAGACATCTTAATATTTCCTTGAAATAACACATCTAACATTAAATAATTTTATAGATATCGATTATATATACTTGCTTCAACTTTTTACATAATACTTGTAGCATATGCATGTAGGCAAAGAATACAACCCTATTTTTATACATTATGGCGTCTAGTATCATAATTGCATGAGATTTATATATGTTTGGTTCTTCGCGTAAAGTGGTAGTGCTTTTAACATATATTAAGTTCAACATATGTACTTTTGTAGGTACTTTATTGTAATTGATGATTTGTGGGATACACAAGCGTGGGATGCCATTCAATGTGCATTCCCACAAAATAATCATTCTAGTAAAGTTATAATAACTACACGAAAACGAGAATGTGGCTAGATCATGCTGCCAAAACCATGGATGCATTCATAGCCTGAAGCATCTAAGTGAGCAAGACTCAAGGAAGTTATTCTTTGGAAGAATATTTGGATCTGAAGATGCTTGCCCTACTGACCTCAAAAAAGCGTCATGTGAAATTTTGAAGAAGTGCGATGGTCTACCACTTGCAATCATTACGATGGCCAGTATGTTAGCTTGTGACCCAAGAAGATTAGAAGGACAATGGGAGCACATCAAGAATTCACTAGATACTAAGCCTGCAACAAACTCCAAATATGAAGACATGATGTATATCTTAGATCTCAGCTACAAGAATCTCCCACGTCATCTTAAGGCATGCTTTCTTTATCTTGGTTCTTATCCAGAGGATCATATAATTAATAGACTTGAGCTAGTGAGGCGATGGGTGGCTGAAGGTTTTGTTAGCAACTCTACCGGACATGATGTATGGGATGTTGCCGAGAGTTATTTCAGTGAGTTGGTTAATAGGAGCATGATTCAACCTACAAATAGTAGGTATATCTTTGGATACAGAGTACATGATATGCTACTTGATTTGATTATGAGGAGATGTAAGGAAGATAATTTTCTGCATTTGGTGAATGAACCAGAAGCAGTGGTAGAAGTGCAAGATGAGGCAATTCGTCGACTCACAATTCACCGACCCCTTGTTCTTGGCATGAGAGATATAGAGGACAATACTGAAGTGACTACAACCTTTGGCCGCAACCTATCACAAATTCGTTCACTTAGCATACTTGGATCATTAAATTGGACACCTGTGATTGTTGACTTGAAGTTTTTACGAGTATTATTGCTTGGAAGTTACCGTCAAATTAACATGGCTTGTATCAACCAGTTATCGCAGCTGAGGTATTTAAGTGTTACTAGAGGAAGGGTCATGCTGCCTTGTAAAATACATGGACTGCAGCTTTTGGAGACTTTGGAAATATCTAGTAGCACTAGCATTGCATTACAGATTGCTGATGTGCCACGCTTGTGCCATCTAGTTGTACCATGGTGCACGAGGTTAAAGGTGGAGAATATTGGAAAGTTAAAATCGCTCCGCACTTTGCATGGCTTTATGCCCCCAAGAAACTCATTGCTGGAATGTATTAGAGGCATGGGGCAACTTACTGCTTTGTCAGATTTGGGTTTTATTTTTCCCGAGGGATGTCCACCATTGGAAAAGGCAGCATGTATGGAAGCTCTAAGTACTTGTCTTGAGAAACTCAACCTCAGAAAACTAAATATGTCCTGTGATAAAGTTGCTTGGCGTGTTGATGTGTTGAGCTCGCTTTCCCCTCCTTTCCGCAACCTTGAGGTGCTCTGCACAAATCAATGCACCTTCTCTAGAGTTCCTAGGTGGCTTGGCCATCTCCAGAACCTTCGTTCCTTAAGTCTTGGGGTGAAGGAAATGGTCCAAGAAGATTTTGCCATGATTGGTATAGGGGCACCGTCCCTGGTCGGCCTTTGCCTACGGATCGTAGGCGTCCTGACAGAAAGGATCCTGATACCTGGTTCCATGGGATTTGCATCTGTCAAAAGTTTTTACTTGAACTGCGACTGTCTTTCGTGCCTGTCGTTTGAGGCAGGGGCTATGCCTAAGCTTGAGGAGATGGAGCTAGTATTGGACCCAAATGCATGGGACAAGGCAGCACCTGGTGGGCTCCAGCACCTCCCACGACTCAATGTAATCAAAGCATATAGGTCGCGCTATTCCACAGATGAATGGCAGAGACGTTATCAAGCAAGCTATGATAAAGACGCAGATGAGGCGGAGGTGGAGCTGATCAGGGATGTGCTCCAAAAAGCTGTCGACGCTCACCCCACATGCCCATCGGTCTACTCGTCATCGCTGCATAGCAGGTGAAGTTTCTCTAACCATGCAAGTGCGGTGGATGTGTGTCCATGTATATATACGAGTAATGAGTATTGGCAGTTATGTTTGGCAGTTATGTTCTTGATTTCTTTTTATATATGTTTGGTTGAGGGTCTCATATTTCTGCGCACTAGCTAGTACATGCTAACGAATCATGAATGTGTCCCCTCCTGTTTAATGCATGCAGGCCTGTAGAGGAGGATCAGGAGGAGTGTTTGAACGAGGTGGATTAAGGTGCAGCCGGCGATTATATAAGAGTCTCATATTTATTTTTTATAACATATATTTGGTAGTTATGTTCTCGGTTTCCTTTTTATAACAGTATAAGCATTATATATGTGCGCACTAGTACTACTTGTTCATGAATCATGAATATGTCCCTCCTGTTTAATGCAGGCCTGGCCCGTAGAGGAGTGTTTGAACATGCTGGATTAATTAAGGTGCAGGCTCTTCTTCATGTATGGATAATGGATTCACATTTCACTATCATGCCGACCAGGTCGAGGTCGCCCAATGAGTCCAATCACCATAGCTCAGCTTAATTGGATTTTGTCTGTGTCATGGTCAATTTCGTTCCTCCGCCATCTAGCTTGGAGATGCATGTGCAACCTGCAGGCGTCCTGCTGCTGATCACCTGATAGGTGGCTGGCATTACATTGTGCTGCGCTAGCTTGTTTTGATTGCCCTACCCACTACCCAGCCAGCGGTTTGGCTTATTATGATTTCTATCGAGACTGAACCTGTTACCTGTGTGTATGCTGTGTTTACCTATTTTGGTTGTTATATATTATTACCACTTCACCTCTTTGCTTACTCTGCTTGCTGTTTGAGATGCACTACAAGTATATATACACTTATTATGTGAAGTCAACAAGGGGATCCCTATATATAATTAATAATTAAGATATTCATTCCGAGCTAGTTTGTTTTTCATGTTTTCTCTATCTTCTGCATCTTCATGCCCGTTCGGACCCACAACACTAAATCTAAAATCTCGCCCTAATCCATCCATTAATCTGCAATATGCTATTAAGAGCAGGTTTTTCTTGGTATTTCCATCCCATAGTCACGGTTGTGATTACCAGCTTGCCATTCGTGTGAAGCTCTGCTTTCGCTGCTCACCTGCGTGCGCCTGCTTCACAAGGACAAGTGCGTGCCTGTACGCTGTTGTCCACCAGCAATCTGTGAGAGGACGTCTAACAATCGTCTACACAAGCTAGTCACGGTTGGGTGGATTACGACTCTAGCGAGCTCGTCCGCAGCCTTGGCAGCTCACGGCGCTGAACTCGTCAGCTCGGCATTGCTGTGGCCGATTGGACCTCTAATCGCCCCAGGCCAAGCCTTGATTGACCAGGAGGCTCATCGGGACTTGAGGCAGCACTAGGGCGGAGCAGAGTTCAAACCGAGATGGCTGGCAACGATGAGGATGACCGCGGCGGCGTGAACCGGTGGCGGCAACGACGTTCCGGCGCGTCCTGTGGCCTACAACCAAAACGGAGGGGCCGATGAGCGAAAGGGCGTTGAGGCAAAGCTAGCGCAACAAACGGGAAAGAGAGCGATGCACAGGAGATGGCTGGCCACTGCAAGGTGGAGCTTCGGCGGCCATGGGTGACCGCCGTGGCGGCCGGCGCACGGCCGACTCCGGCCGGCAGAGCTGGCGGGGGCGAGCTCCAGGGATGCGCTAGGATGAGGACAAGCTAGTGGCAGGATGAATTGGGTGGAGATATCTCGAGGGCGGTGAGTTTGGCTGGCGGAGGGAGCGGCCCGAGGCGAAGCATAGAGAGGAAAAAAGGGGAGCTGCCAGCGGCGGGGTGACTTAAGCGCAAGGGAGAAGCAATATCAGAGCGTTCCAGAAGCTGCTTGAGCTCGGCCACGCGGGCTACTGCGTCTCACGCGCGAGTGCCAGGGCCTAGTGCCCGGACAGTTTGTGCGCTTCTGGACCTCCAGAAGCAGGACAAATTGGATGTGTTTTTTTGTCTGAGACACATTTAGGTAAAGCAAAGGCAGAGAAATTGAAACGGATGTTGGGTTGTGATCACTTTTTCATTCATGAAAATGATGGACGGAGTGGGGGGTTGCTTATGCTAGGGACGAAGGAAATTATTATTCAATGTCAAAGCATCTCACAATATGGCAATGGGGACCCGATCCTCGATTCACCGTGGGAAATTCCCCTATTAGGGGACGGGGATGGTGCTTGATTGTCCTCCACGGGGATCTAATTGGTATAGAATCTGTCCCCATCGGGGATCACGGGGACGGGGATGGTTCCCTTGCCCCTGTCCCCGATCCCCGCAGCCCCGCTTCGCTACTTGCGTGAAGAAGAAAATCGGCCACCAGAAGATGACCCAGAAGAAAACAACCACCAACACAGCCCATGTCAAGGCCCAAGTTGTGAAGCCTGCCATATATATGTGCTCCTCATACCCTAATTCCCAACTACCACCATTGTGTTTCAGCCGTAGCTGTCACTCAGCAGCCACCAGCAAGCAACGCACTTGAATAGTGCCTCAATCGGTTGCCTACTTGAGCAGCCCTACAACTAGCTAGCTCTCCTACAGTTCGTGCCCAGGGAGGTGGTTGTCGGAGCCGCCGCAGCCCTTCAGCAACAGCCCTCCGGCGATGGCAACAGCGCATCCGTGCGGCTCCCATCGATGCATCAGCGCGGCCCCCCATCGACGACGACGGCAGAGCACCCCATGCAGCTCTCCATCAACGGCGCAGGCAGCACACCCACATGGCACTCCATCGGCCGCGGCCCCCCACGGGCAACGATGTCGCGTCCACACCCGGGCTGGTGAACGAGACGCAGGAGCTCCTGCTTGTTTGCGGGGACGGGGACCCTGTCGGGGACAAAATCCCCGTGCGGGGACGGGGATGGGGAGAAGTCTTCCCCCGTGAGCATTCGCGGGGACGGGGATGGGGAATTTTTTTCCCCCATGGGGACGGGGATGGAGAAGCAACCTCCGACGGGGAATTCCCCGTTGCCATCTACTGGTAATCAAGGGGGACGAATCTCATCTGCAAGCTTTCCAAACTGCCCTTATGGACTGTAGCTTGCTAATATTGGCTACACGGGTGATGTCGTTACATGGCAGAGGGGAAGGATAAGAGAACGGCTTGATCGGGAAGTGGCGAATGCACAGTGGAACATGTTATTTCCTAGCGCTGAACTAGTGAATGGTGAGATGTTGAAGTCTGATCATCGTCCCATTGTCGTTAACACATCCGGAGAAGGTGGGCAGAACACACGAAGGGAAGGGCCAAGGAGACAATGGAGGAAGTTGTTCAGGCAGCTTGGGCGCGTGCATCGGTGATGGGGCATGGGCAGAAACTGATGTCAAAGGTGAAATCTGTGCATGACGACATACATGTTTGGGATCGTCAAGTCCTGAAGAAACCAGCTCAATGAATGAAGAAATTGAAGCGAGAATTAGATAGCTCGAGACATGGTCCAGTGACGGATGAATCAATTGCAGCACAGAAGGAAATTCTCCTACGCCTGGAGCTACTAATTGAATAGGAAGAAATTATTTGGGTCCAGAGGGCTAGAGCTAATTGGCTTAAACATGGAGATTGTAATACTAATTTCTTTCACCAATATGCGTTTGCCCGGAGGCGCATGAACTGGATTAAGGGTCTTGTTGACGATCAGGGCTTCAGACATGAAGATACTGAAGAGATGAAGGCGATGATCAGGGATTATTTTGCAAATTTATTTACAACAGAAGTACAGAACATGGATCAGGGAGTGCTGAAGGATGTTGGGCGCAGGGTGACTTCTGATATGAACCAATTTCTCTTAGCCCCCTTTTCAAGAGAAGAAGTGAAAAAGGCTTTGTTTAGCGTTGGGGATTTAAAAGCGCCGGGCCCTGATGGATTACATGCTGTTTTCTTTAAAAGATTTTAGAGTATGCTGGGTGATGAATTAATTGATGAAGTCTATATGCAGTTAACAATGCAGCAACCCCAGAGGGGTGGAATGAAACTACTATAGTCATGATCCCGAAGGTGGAAAATCCAGATAAAGTAGCACAGTTTAGACCCATCTCACTGTGCAACGTGGCTTACAAGGTAATTTCAAAAATGCTTTCATGCTGACTCAAAGTTATTTTACCAAATATTATTAGTTATCACCAAAGTGCTTTTGTTCGAGAAGATTGACTACAGACAATATCTTATTAGCATATGAGTGTATCCATACAATGAAAAAGAAGAAGGGGAAAAGGGGGTTGTGTGCAGTCAAGCTTGATATGCATAAAGCATATGATAGGGTGGAATGTCCTTTTTGGAAACAATTATGATAAAGTTAGGCTTTGACTAGAGATGGGTGAAACTTATAATGGCATGTGTAAAATCGGTGAAGTATAGAGTTAGATTTAACTCTACAGAAACAGAGACCATTCTTCCAACGAGGGGAATACGGCAAGGTGATCCATTGTCGCCATACTTGTTCCTCTTGGTGGTTGAAGGTTATCATATATGTTAAAAGGAGACGAGGAGAGAGGGGAGCTGGAAGGTGTGCGAGTATGCAGAGAAGCTCCAGTAATATCACACCTGTTATTCGCGGATGATTCACTCATTTTGATGCATGCCGACAGAAGGAATGCGGAATGTCTGATTGATATTTTAAATAGATATTGTGCAAGCTCGGGACAGAGAATCAGTGAAGCAAAGTCGAGCATATATTTTTTTGGCAATACTGAGGTAAACATGAAGGCTGATGTGTGTGAAATTTCGAATATTATGACTGAATCCCTCAGTGATAAATATCTGGGACTACCAGCAATGGTTGGTGCAGATAGGAGTGACTGCTTTTGTCACTTGATTGATAGAGTGAATGCTAGAATCAATGGATGGAAGGAGAAATTGTTGAGTATGGGGGGAAAGAAATCCTAGTTAAATCCATTGCTCAAGCTGTACCAGTGTATGCTATGATGGTGTTTAAAATTCCTAAAAAGATTTGTAAAGGAATAACATCTGCCATTTCGCAATACTGGTGGGATGATGACAATGACCATAAGAGGATTCATTGGCAGGAATGGTGGAAGCTCTATATGCCGAAAGAAAAAGGAGGAATGGGGTTTAGAGATTTGCAGTCTTTTAACTTGGCAATGCTAGAAAAGCAAGTATGGAGACTGCTGTGCGAACCTGATTCATTATGTGCAAGGGTTCTTAGAGCTCGATATTACCCAGATGGTAAATTGTTGAACGCCAGATTGAAGGCTGGAAGTTCTTACACGTGGCAAAGCGTGATAGCGGGGCTTGGATGTTTTAAACTTGGATATATATATATGGAGAGTAGGAGATGATACGCAGATTAATATCTGGGAAGATAATTGGATTCTGGGAAGCCATAATATGAAGATTCTAACTCCAAGAGGAAATAACATAGTAACCAGAGTTCAGGAGCTAATCAATCCGATAGACTTAACGTGGGATGCTAGCCTGATTCAGTCTATCTTTAGGGGAACTGATGCAATCCGGATCTTGCAGATACCAATTACAACAGGTAGAGAAGACTGTGTTGCGTGGCACTATAATAGAAACAGTTTGTTTTCGGTAAGATCAGCTTATCATGGAGAATGGAAAAACAAGTATGGTCCTAGAATTTTCGGGGGTCGGGGCTGTGATGTAAACCGCCCAATTTATATATGATCAAGCATGACGGTCTCCATTAATCATGTTGACACGCACATGCCATCACGCATATAAACCCGGTAGTCTGTCGAGAGTCACGAATGACCTCGGTAAATCAACTTTACAACCAGAATCGTACTCAATTAAGCAAATACACATCATATGCTCAGAGTTTGCAGCAGAAAGATTATTACAATAGAATTATAAATAACGAATAAAAGTTTAGTTTCAAATCATTTTACAATAAAACAAAGTTTGGAATAATTACCAAATCAAAACTTGAGTGGTATTGCTAGCTTAATTGACATTCTCTGATGAAGTATGGGTGAGAAACATATACAGAGTAGCCGTGCCCATCGGCTTTTAGTTATCAACATCTGCAAACAAGTAATTCACCTGCAACAGGGTGGGATAAAACCCTGAGTACTCAATTGTACTCCGCAAGACTTATCCGTTAGGGAGAAGAAATAAAAAGACTCCAAGGATAATGATAAGCCATATGTGTAGAGTTTGATGGCTAGCATCATTTGCGGAAAAGCTTACTAAGGTAATCCTTACTTTAAGTTTTAGTAGCAAAATTAATCTTGATCCACTTAAAACTACATTAGCACCTTTCTATATCATATTATTTAAATCATAGAAACAATCAATTATAGATGGGATACCAACATAATCCTTCCATCATCATTCAATGTTCCATTTCTTACTACGTCTCTGCGGATCGTCGCATGAGTTTCTCACTATTCGGGAGAGACGGTGATCGAATCAATTACACCAGCTGGGTAAAGCCCATATCACACACCCGCACGAGTGTGTACATCACCCGCGCAGATCACCGTTCACTCAATTCGAAAGATAGGATTGAACCGCTTTGTAAAACTCATGGTCCTCGAGCCTCACCAGTCAGTACCCCAACGACCCGTGGCCTGTAGTTGCTGCTGGATCTTGGATCAGTCCCCTCACACCATTTGCTCTCCTCCCAGTAATGCTAACGGTTCAATACCTTCCTCGAACGAGCTAATCGGTTTCACAGTCGAAACGAGTTATTCGGCTGTTATGTGAAGGTACGTTCAATCTCACACCTAGATCCAGAATACGGTACGGTCCTTAATCGACACAGACGGGAAAAATATAAACGTACAAGACCTCCATGTCTTGTAGCATCACCATCACCAAGTCCCGTCCGGTCTCCAATTATTAACCACCTCATGATTTAAGGATAGCACATATATATTCCATAGTATCAAGTAACCGTCCTATATCTCGCGGATGACAGGAAATCACCCGACTTCTACCGGTCTAAGCATGGCTAAGCATTTAGGAAAAACGTACTACACATACTAGTTGGATAATATCTAGAAATAATTGTACATCAAGGTGGTCATGCAGCAATGGTTTCAATCAACTCCTATTTACTTAATGCACATTACACTAGACTTAAGGTGTAATAAAGCATTTGTAAAACAAAGAGAATGGGTCATGCTCTGGGGCTTGCCTGTGTTGCAGGGAAGGTTAGTTTCCATCGAGAGATCCGAAGTTAGACTTGGCATCAACATCTTCGGTAGATACATCTTCGTTGGACCGAATCATCCCGAACCTTCTTCAAAACTTGACCATCACGATTCTTCTTACTCACGTGCGCTACATGTAATGAAATGATGCATGCTCAATGCGATGCGTGACATGATGTATGATGAAATGATTTACTTAGATAATAACAAAGGAAAGCTACATAAGGTTTCCTGTGTGAGAGATCCGAAGTTAGACTTGGCATCAACATCTTCGGTAGATACATCTTCGCTGGACCGAATCATCCCGAACCTTCTTCAAAACTTGACCATCACGATTCTTCTTACTCACGTGCGCTACACGTAATGAAATGATGCATGCTCAATGCGATGCGTGACATGATGTATGATGAAATGATTTACTTAGATAATAACAAAGGAAAGCTACATAAGGTTTCATGTGTGCAATTCTCTTTCTTTGATGACAACACTGTATTATCAGATTTGCTTAAAGAAAGATAAGTGTCATTTGTTTTTAATTTATACATAGTAGGTGTATATCTCCTCTCTAAAAGAGCCACTATAATTACTTAAAACAATTATTATCCTGGTATAACAACATATCATGATCATTATCCTTAATGAATCAAGTTGCCAAGGATCTTTTGGGTTGCATGATCCAAGGTCTTCAATTAAATCGAAAGGTCATACAAGTGCATTACTGAGTTAAACAATCAAGAAAGTTGAGTACAACTTTCCTTCATAATACAGTCATAAGTAATCATTATAAAACACTTTTATTTATGTTCTTAACAAATCATTTATAAATTTAATAAAGAGCAATACATATCTTCTCATGCGAACCAAGCAATATAAAGAATCATTAAACACACATGGGTTACAAAGATTGACAATCAACTAGAGTGGCAACAGAGATAGGATAGCAGAACAACACTTCATTCATGTAATCATAACTAAAGATCTAGACATCTAGTAAAGGGGTTCTTAGACTTTTTAAAAATATTATAAAGTTGTCTATGACTTTGTGATCATTGTCTCAAATTGATTCAATTATTAAAAAGGTCAAACAATTCAGAGAGGCAATTCTGTCCAGAAGTTGGACAGAACTAGATCCTGGTTTCTTATTTTCATAGCCAGAGTTATAGACCACCAAAAATAGTGATCTAAGATATTATGGGAAGCTTATGAAAAACACTACAACTTTCTAGTTATTACCAACCATTGATTCCTAAGCTAAATAAGTTAAACAAGCAAATCTTTCGGGGGCTGCATAGAAAATAGTTAAAAACTGATTGACAGTACAAACAATTTATAACTCCCAAACCTATTGTCCTAAAATCATGAAATTTTAGGACAACCTAGATATGGAAGTCCTCTGCAACTTTTGTATATAAACTATCTTCAGAAAATATTATTTAAAACATGTAAACATCTATCGTACAGAACCTGCACTTGCTGCCATTTTAGCAAGCAAGTGTGGTTTAGCTCCTTGCTTAACCATATATGCTGCTAAGCATAATCAAACAAATGCATGGATCATTAATCTCTTTAAACTTAGTTATTTATCACTGGTTATGCTATTTATAAAAAACATATTATAATATTCAAAGCATAGAAATAAACCATGCATGTGAGAACCTATGGAGAGATTAAAGCTAGAAAAGGAGATCATACCATCTCCATGGCTTGGTTTTGGGTGAAGAAGGGGTGTGCTCTTTCTCTAGTAGAGAAGATGATATATCATGGAAAATGGAAGAGATGGAATGGAATGAAGAGAAAGCAATTCTCTCCACCACATATATATAGATGGATGATGGGCATGGAGAAGGTGGATTTCTCTACTTCCAACCAACCATGACTTGACACAAGGAGGGAGATGATGGGGACGTGATTCCCGATCTTCCACCAGGTTCAAGATAACTATCGATTTAGTCGGAGAGCAACACACTGATCCGGCTTCAAATCACAAAAACCCGAACCCTGCAACCTTAGCACCACGTCTCCTCTGGTTATCAACCGTGTCACAATCCGATTAACCTCGCCAAGAAGGCTAATTCCTGCTGCGAATCGAAGAACACAAGCAAGAACAAGATAATACGCAACTCAAGTGAAGTGACAATTGCAGATATATGATTAAGATCTCAACGTGGGGTTTCACAAACCGATAACGGCGACTGTTCGATGATAGATTGATCTAAAGCAAAACCCAAACCCTAACGTAGGCGGCGGCTACTGATTATATTATCTAAGGGACGTGCAAGCACCCTCATTCACGTCCTCATCATGGGCTCATACGTACATGGCCCGACGACCCAAAAGATAGCAATGCAACGCCGAAACAGATTCTGGACGCTCACTTGTTTCGATGATTCCTGTTGACTCCGATGGAATTTGGACCTCAAACCAAATCCATTAGTTAGCTTATAAAATTATCTTTCCATCCATATGTGGATCATCGAAAACGGAGTTCGGATGTGTCCTGGACATCTGATTTATCGCTCACTGGTCCTGAAGGCCGAGACTGACGCGAACTCGAGTTGGACTGGGCCTCTGGCTTTGCTTGGACGCCCTTACTGGCCCCCTAAGGTGGTGGCCAAGGAGGAGGACGTCCAAGAGCTTCCTTGATGTGTTCCGCATCTTCTCAGGGCATACTCTAACTTGGGCCAGGGTCCCAAGAGTGAATAATAAGCCCACGATGACGATGTAGCTTCCGGCAGAAATAGTGACAGCATGTCTTGATAATTCGGAGGTCTTGCCAATGTGATATTGAGATGGGACCAGATCTATTTGAAAGCTTATCAAATAAGCTTTCTATCAAGTGCCCATTGACCTCAATCGCTCTTCGGATGGATGAGTTATGGCCTTCCCAATGAAGCACTATTGGGCTGCCGACGAACCGAATATTGGACTTTGATGAGTTTGCACTTTGAGACACATTTATACCTACATTCAAATAGATACATGTACACGTGGAACCAAGTGAACTATACCAAAAATCATCATGCAAATGTAGGAACAAGCTCACCTTATCTTCAGCATCCATGGGTGTATCGATAGGTGTCATGTCCTCATCATCCTCCCCTTCTTGACAACAAACCGTCCTCGGTTTGAGTTTAGTTGAGGGACAGGTTGTAGGTAGTAGCCAACATTGCATCCCTTCTTGAAATTTAACCTATTTCTTTATAACAAAATTTGGGGATCTCGACATGACATAGTTATTTATTTTGCGGCCCTCTAATTGATCATATGTTTGCACAGCAAAAGATTTTAGATTTGAACAAATATAGACACGATGCACCATATACTCTCCTTTGCAATTATATTTGCCGACAAAGTGATATGTATATTTAGATAACCATGGTAATTCAGCATGTTTAAATTTACCTTCCAAAACATTAAAAGCACATAGAGTATCAAACTCAATATAACCCAAAGTATTTGAAGAAGATAATAGTTTTAACTCATCTTTTTAATGGTAATGGGAAGAAAATATTTACTTGCACCAACAGTACTTTGTTTCAAAATATAAGCATCAATTTCTTTCACAAGTTGTGGCACAGGAGTAATCATAGAACTATCACACAACTCTTCTTTATCACAACTATCAGTAGGATAATCCTTTTGTGGTAAAGATAAATCAAGAGAAGGTTCTAAAATCATATTAGTAGCATCATTGGTGGGCAAACTTAGCACATCAAGAGAGCTCTTACCTGAAACCGTTATATGTTCTTTTTCTATTACCTTGTCCTCTTTCTTGGATATATGCTGCAAACTATTACTTTCAACAAGAGACAAAGCAATATCTTTATTTTCTAAAAATTTAGATTTAGATGAAGATATCTTAACATCTGAAATAACCCATTCTTTTCTAAAAGGCTCATTCTTTCTTCTCTCTCTCTCTCATAAGATCTTCTCTTAAAATTTCAGCAGCGGTCATAGGTATGAGAGTAATGTTTCTACCATTATGTTTGAATGAATATTTATTAGCAATCATATTGTGCATAATCTTATTTTCAGATATCCATGGTTTACCAAATAATAATTGACAATATTGCATTGGTACTATATCAAATTCTGCGCTATCCTTATAAGTACCAATAGAAAACTCAATGCGTGCAATTTCAGTTACCTTTATCTTATCCCAAGAATTCACCCATTTGATGTAGTATGGATGTGGATGTGGTCTTGTGGTCAAGCCAAGCTTCTCGACCAACTCTAAGCTTGCAAGGTTCTTGCATGTCTTGCCATCTATCATAACACGACAACGTCGATCCTTCACAACAAAATATGTTTGGAACACGTTGTTGAACTGGTTTTGCTCCGCCTTCTCCATTTGAGAATTGAGTACTTGTTGTGCAAGTTTCATAGTACGTGTGGGAGTTGGTGATGAAGACGTCCCCACTTTTGCAATTATTTTATCTATCCTTGTGGAGAACTCGTCCCTAAATTTCTGCAAGTCAAACTTAAAAAGAATTTTATTGTTTGACATTGTTAGCAATAAAAATAATTCTCTATTAGCTATTTATGGGTCGGTGGAATCACGCTCGAACACGCCTTACCAAATCCTTACAAGTGTTCTTACCAAAGCAAGACAGTGGACGGTACAACCGGCGGCTGGTTCGTGATACCTGTGAGGAGGTGGCACCAAAATTGCAAGGGTCTTTTTCTGTACTGATCTGAAGTATATATGTGGAGCTTGGGAGGCACACAAAGAAACAAATTTATATATGTGGCACACAATTTAGTAACAGATAGCAATATTGAATAAATGTCCAAAGCACTTGTCCTAGTTGCTAGCCTATGCGTGTCCCTAGCACCAATTATGATAAACAAGGGAGTGAAACAAGGATAAAAGGAACAATTATGAATGAAACCAATAGACACGAACAAGGCAAAGGCACCACATAAAATAGAGCAATTAGTTGTTCCTTATGTGCTCCTATTCTCTTCTCCATTCTTTTACTATTTTTTTTATTTTTATACAAACTTTTTCTTTTGATCTTTTGATATTTTTTTCTCAGTAAGGAGCACACAAGAACAAACCATAAAAAATTTGAGCTCAATTGGATAAAAGATGTGTATAGAAAATAAGTATTGTGCTCTCAAAATAACATCAAAAATTGTGGGCCCAAAAACTCAATTTTGCTGATTGAATTTCACAAATCTAATTTTTGCCAACTCAGTTTTTGCTGGAATGAAACAATCTAAAATTTTCTGGCGTTCTCCATAGATATAAAATTCGCCCTGTTTCGAGTTTGGACGAGAAAGTTATGACTGTTTTAAGGTAGGCAGTCCAAATTAGAGTTTTATGTGGACACAAGATGCAAATCGATGATGATATACAATAGTTGCGGGTGAAGGATCAACACAAATTAGAGAAGAACATGATCTAAACCAGCAATAAGACATTGACCTAGGACACAAATTCAATACAACGAACTTTGAAACTAAATTATGCAAAGGCTATGGCGTGGCTGGCTCTAGGATGGGAAACAATTATGGCCGTGGATTATAGGATGAAGACAAAAACACAAACTAAGGCATAACTTCAAACCTGATGGTATACCTTAAGCTCTGAATACCATTTGATGGGGACGTAATTCCCGATCTTCCACCAGGTTCAAGATAACTATCGATTTGGTCGGAGAGCGACACACTGATCCGGCTTCAGATCACAAAGACCCGAACCCTACAACCTTAGCACCACGTCTCCTCTGGTTATCAACCGTGTCACAATCTGATTGACCTCGCCAAGAAGGCTAATCCCTGCTGCGAATCGAAGAACACAAGTAAGAACAAGATAATACGCAACTCAAGTGAAGTGACAATTGCAGATATATGATTAAGATCTCAACGTGGGGTTTCACAAACCGATAACGGCGACTGTTCGATGACAGATTGATCTAAAGCAAAACCCAAACCCTAACATAGGCGGCGGCTACTGATTATATTATCTAAGGGACATGCAAGCACCCTCATTCACGTCCTCATCATGGGCTCATACGTACATGGCCCGACGACCCAAAAGATAGCAATGCAATGCCTAAACAGATTCTGGATGCTCAATTGTTTCAATGATTCCTGTTGACTCCAATGGAATTTGGACCTCAAACCAAAGCCATTAGTTAGCTTATAAAATTATCTTTCCATCCATATGTGGATCATCGAAAACGGAGTTCGGATGTGTCCTGGACATCTGATTTATCGCTCACTGGTCCTGAAGGCCGAGACTGACGCGAACTCGAGTTGGACTGGGCCTCTGGCTTTGCTTGGACACCCTTGCTGGCCCCCTAAGGTGGTGGCCAAGGAGAAGGACATCCAAGAGCTTCCTTGATGTGTTCCGCATCTTCTCGAGGCATACTCCAACTTGGCCCAGGGTCCCAAGAATGAATAATAAGCCCACGATGACGATGTAGCTTCCGGCAGAAATAGTGACAGCATGTCTTGATAATTCGGAGGTCTTGCCAATATGATATTGAGATGGGACCAGATCTATTTGAAAGCTTATCAAATAAGCTTTCTATCAAGTGCTCATTGACCTCAATCGCTCTTCGGATGGATGAGTTATGGCCTTCCCAATGAAGCACTATTGGACTGCCGACGAACCGAATATTGGACTTTGATGAGTTTGCACTTTGAGACACATTTATACCTACATTCAAATAGATACATGTACATGTGGAACCAAGTGAACTATACCAAAAATCATCATGCAAATATAGAAACAAGCTCACCTTATCTTTGGCATCCATGGGTGTATCCATAGGTGTCATGTCCTCATCAGGAGAGGTGGCAAGATCACCCACTCACCACATGACACATATAAGGAGAGGTGGCAAGATCATCCACTCACCACATGACACATATAGAGAGATGTGGCAAGAGAAGATGCATGAAGGGTGAAGGGTGGCAAGTGTCTAGATAGAGATGGAGAGTAGAGAAGAGAAATCAAAATTCTCTATTTATATTCATGTGAAAGCTAAATAATTATTTGACAAGCTCTCTTTTTAATTATTAACTTATAACTAGGTTATGAACATTTCAACTTAGCAAAACAATTAAAGTCACAATTATTCACTCAAGTTATTTTATGGTTATTTCTTTCTAAAAGAAATTATATATAAATGCATGCATGCCCATATGTCTTAACAATAGGTCATATATTAAATAAGTCACCTATTGTCAATTAAAGTATTTAGATACAAACAGTGCCCTATAAAACTAAAACAGCAAGGCATGTATTTGGAACATTTAAATATAAACATATACTTTAATCAAATTGCTTCTCTTCCAATTATTAATAAATATAGAACTAATAATTTTATTAAATATTTTTAAATTCTGCCCAAACTTTTTGTGAAGGTTGTAATTGTCATGAAATGGCTGCAAAACAAATTTCATAATTTTTGGACATATATTTTAATCTCTAAAAATCATGGAATTTGCATTTCTTAATTAAAAAATATAATTTTAACACATGACAAAACTATCAAACATGGTAAACTTATATTTTTCTATGATAGATCATCTAACAAGGAACATGCACATATTTATTTCATATTTTTCTGAGCTCTAAATAAATAGATATGAAATAAACAAGAAACCAACACTTTAAATATTTTCTGAAAAAGAAAACAAGAAAGGGAGCAGCTCCTCTTCTTCTACCTCGGTTCGGGCGGGGCTATGGCCAGCGATAGGCCGCACCTGGCGGCGGTGGCCAGATGACGATGACGAACGGCGGGCGCGTGAGCTTAGACGGGCTATGGGACGCAGCGAACTCGGCAGAGGATTTGGTTTGACCGGAGATGAGCGGTACTGGCCTGGTGGCGAGCACCCGCGGCGGTGGTGGCGGTCCCGAGGCGGCGGTGAACAAGCCAGCGCCGGCAGCGGGACGGCGTGCAGTGGCTGCGTGAGCTAGAACACTCTCTGGCCAGAGGCGAACTCGACGATGTCTTTATCCTGGCCGGAGGGGGCTCGTGGTGTTCTGGCCGCGGCGAAGAGCTTACGGCGGCGCCCTGGACGGCAACGGAGAAGAAGACAGTGGCGCTAGCGATTCCGGTGGCAAAAGCTCATGATTATGGGCTCGATCAAAGCGCAAAAGTGAAACGGCTCTGGTGGCAGAGGAATTTGGATGATGGTGGAGTGAGGGCCGCGAATTTTGCTGGCGAAGCAAAGCACGACGGCGGTGGCAGTGGAGGAAGAAAAGGAGATGACGGCATCGGCGTCGGTTCTTATAGGCAGCGAAAAGGATGGGGAGGCGGCCAGGGGCTTCGCGAGACTTGCCAGGTGGTTGGCCGCGCGGAATGGCTGGCGATGGCACGAGAAATGGCCACCTCCTCACCAGCGACAGTGAGGGAGAAGAAGAGAAAAGGAACACGTTGAGGTACTGTAGCTGACTGAAACTGCTCGGTTCTTCCCTCTCTAACTCACTGCCCAGGAAGCCAAATTGGAAACCCATTGCACCGTGGTGTTCTCCTATAGGTGGGCTTCAACTTCTATTAAGGAATCAAAAGCTGAATCCAACTGGATTACAAAGTACAAGGTTCTAAACATCATTAAAATGAAATTGAAACTTCAATTCAGTTAAGCAGTGTTCGAATTGTGCTGATTAGCTATCTCTGGTATTTAATTAAGGGATAACCGACTATCATCAAGCTCAACCAATTCCCTAGAACCGAAGTACAAACTTTGTATTATCAAAAGATGAACTGGGTTCCAAATTTCTATTCATGAAAAACAGTTTTGCATAGCCCTCAAAAATGAATTTAACTGCATCTCCAGACTTCGAAATTTCTTTCCAAGTCATTCCCAAATTTATTTCCAATTCAAAATTAGGGCAATTAATTAATGGTTATTTAGTGAACAAGCATCACAACCAAAGGCACCATTACAAAGCACAAACTTCATAGCACTCAACAGAAACACAAGTTGCACAATCCTGTTTCTGAAAATTGATTTAATAAACTCTCCAAAAATGAACTTGATGACTGATTTTAGGGACTTAGAAATATTTTTAAAGCTCAACTTAATTCATATTGAATTCCAATTTAAAGCCACTGTTTGGACACGTTAGGATAGGATTTGGCCCTGGACCTTTAAATAAAGTTTGTAGCATACATTTTAAACTAAAACTTTTATTTAGGACTCAACCTCATAAACTGAATAAAACATATACTTGTACTTAAAACCATTTAGCAAGTTGATAAAAGCATATATGACATTTATAATTTCATGAAAACACATTTTGACAAAAGCATAAGTATAAACCCTATTTCATATCAAATTTTTAAAACATCTTTGGTCACTTTTAGGATCATTTAACAAATATGTATGTTGCACACATAAAACTTGCATTATCACATGCTCATAATGAAATGCATAATGATGCTTATGCGTAATGAAATGCAAAACAAAAATGCTTAACACCCAGGGTGTTACACGGGCAGTGGTACTAGTAATCAACAAGTCTGGAAAAAGCTTTGGAAGCTCCAAGTGCAGGGGAAAATCAAGATTTTTGGCTGGAGGGCCATTAACGGCTTGTTGGCCTGCAGAGCGATTCTGGCAAACAGACATATTAGTCCTACTGGAGGGTGTCCAGTGTGCAACAGGGGTGCTGAAGACATAAAGCATATGATCTTTTTTTGTGTGATAGAGCAAAAGCAGTATGGAACTCGATGGGGATTTGGCAGAAGATCAGTGACCTCTTGTGGACTGATCGGTCAGGTTCTATTATTCTAGAAGAAGTGATCCGAAGGGGAGAGCAGGTCCAAGGCTTGGAAGTTGGCTTTGGTGAACTTATTTTAACGGGAGCCTGGTTCCTATGTGGGAAAGAAGACAAGTGATGCATGGTGAAAATATTCAGTGCCCACCGAGATCAGGCCTTTCTATTGTTTCTCTAACTAAGAACTTCAAGTTGGCAGCAGGAAAAGGATCAAAGATACGCAAAGGTTGGAGGAAACCACCCGAAGATTATATCATGTTGAATATTGATGTGTCTTACGATAAAGATAATGGCTGCGGGAGCACAGGCGCAATAATCCAAGGTAGCTCTGGAGGAATGATTGCAGCATCGCATAATTATATTTCTCACTTGGTTGATGCCCCAATGGCGGAAGCATATGCATTAAAGGAAGGGTTGATGTTAGCTCGACACATTGGAGGTAATCGCCTCATTGTTCAATCCGATTGTATGGGAGTGGTTGAAATTATGAGGGGCGAAGGTTTCACGGCTAACTCAGCTGCTGCAATTTATGATGAATGCAACATTATTTGGGGCGTCTTCCAGGAGATCTCTATTGAACATTTAAGTAGGGAAGCAAACCAAGTGGCATATGAATTAGCTAGGCAAGCTTTGATCACTAAAGTATTTTGTATTTGGGACGATGATCCTCCTAGTTTTATTGTTCCTCTTTTAGCAAATGATGTAACGTTACTCAATCAATAAAGCTTGCCTATGGGCTTTTATCAAAAAAAAAGAAAAAACCAATCACTGTAGATTGTAATCGGAGCACGGCGGGTTCAGACTGACATATCTATAGAACGGCATCCAATATGTAATGAATTTACTTATGTTCTTTTAAAAAAAATTGATTGTCAAAGATATAAAATATTTCACTTAAAGACAAAGTTAATACAACATGTAGATAAAACGGGAGGTAGTATAATAGTATATTCATGACATGTGGATGTTTGGCATGTGTGCCTGCCTGTGAAGAAACAGAGGAAGCAGGGGAATGGCATGAAATCCGGATTTATTGCTCCATTCGGACGTCGGTGAAAATACAGAGGAAACAGGGGAAATGGCGTGGAATACTTACAGTTTACTACAAAAGCTTATATAGTAATATAATCTTTTAAAAAGAAGAGTTTAATAGTCCGCAATCATGAATAAATTTACTTCTATGTTGTACTAAGTCAAACTTTTGCTAGCTTGTCCAGAAACTAGTGCTCTTCGTCACATAAGCGCAATTGGTTACAGTTTGGTGGTTTGTTCGTAAACCTCTTCATATTTCACCATGTAAGCTGCGCTCTTAGATCCGTGGCGGGCTAGGCGATCTAGCTCTAGCGGGTGGCCCGGTGTGTGTGATACAATTTAGTGTCAACAGATTGACAGTCATTCTTTGTAACATGGTGGCAGCAGCTACTCTTGACTGTTGTTTGGTGGGAAGAAAAACAATGCGCTAGATGCTGTCGTCCATCCAGTGCAGACAGCGTGACCCGTCACTTTCAGATGCTTGTGGTAGGTATATAGCCACAAAGAAAATTTGTGGTATCCTATTCCTACCAGCGTCGACGGCTGATCTGGTCGAAGACTTCCAAATTCCAATGCAAGGGAGGGTCTTGGCGTTACCGCGTCCCACAAGCCTTGGCCATTGCAATTTGTTTATAGCACAAGTTTGCAATCTCCAATCAGAGCTAGCTTTTCTTTTTTGTGAATACTCCAATCAGAACTTAACACAGCCCCGTGCTAGGTAGCCAATGGCCTGCAACCACCGCAAGCTTCTCTGCGCGCTTTGCTTGCTGTTGGCTTGCGCAGCTGCTGCAGGCCCCGGCGCCGCCACCGCCACCGCCGTGAACATCTCCGTCTACTGGGGCCAGAACGGCAACGAGGGCAGCCTGGCCATGACATGCAGCAGCGGCCGCTACGCTTATGTGATCGTGGCCTTCCTTGCCACGTTCGGCAGCGGCCAGACACCGGTCCTCAACTTGGCCGGACACTGCGATCCCGAGTCGGGCGGCTGCACAGGTCTGGCCGCGGACATTGCGACCTGCCAGGCAAGAGGCGTCAAGGTGCTCCTCAGCATCGGCCGAGGTGCTGGAAGCTGCGGCCTTTCCTCCGCCTCTGCCACCACGATTGGTCTTCTTTTTTTTTTTGCAACCGAGGAATATAGCCCGTATTTCATTAAGAAGAGTGAATTACAAGTCAGCTATGAGAGAACCCTCATAGCGCAGATTACAACCCACTAAGATAGTAGGAAGCAACCTGGAATAAACATACAATAATAAAAAGATACAAAGGAGAGAGCGACTACCCTCAACACCAACACCAAGAACCTACAACTGTGCCTGCAAAAGAACCTCGCATAGTCGTGAACACAGGGGAGCGCCCAGCAGCAAGGGCGGCAAAGCATCCGCCAACGAACCAACAGCGGCAAAGTATCCGCCAAAGAATCAACCGACGGCCAAGCATCCGTCAACGAGCGAAACAGCGGCAAAGCATCCGCCAACGACCAACACGCAGCAAAGTATCCGCGGAGGGGTAGCGACTTCAACGGCAAAGTATCCGTCAAGAGAGCAACGGCGGCAAAGTATCCACCACGGGAGAGCCAGCGGCCAAGTATCCGCTGCAAAGGTAACGACGGCTGCGGCAACATCAACACCCAAGGTGGACAGACTAAAGCGAAGAGAAACTTGAAGCACATGCAGGCACAGCAAGCAGCGACTCCAACGGGAGGAACACGGCGGCGGCGGAAGCGTTCCAACGAAGCCTTCAGGAAGGGAATGACGTCTATGGACGCCAACAACGTTGAGAGAACACCTTAGGACTTTCATCCACAGAGCTGCCATTGACGACCGCGCGACGAGCAGAGCCTTCGACAACGCCTTCAAGAAGGGATATGGCGTGACTACGCCATCGCCGCCGGCCCGGAGAAATCGGACAAGGTTTACACCTGGCTCTGGTTCCTTGACCGACATGGCGCTGCTGCCCCAGGGAGCGCCCAAGCGAGCCAGAGGCCGGTGGCCAATGACCGCCACGAGACCAGCTCGCCAAGGCCCGGCCAGGCCCAGCGGCGCCGACGAGCAGGAGCAGGCCAGCCATAGGCCACACCCTGCGATGGCGGGCCCCGCCACCGTAGGCAACCACCGCCGCCAGCGCCCGACCGCCGCAGCAAGCCGCACCCCAGCCACCGTAGGCAGCCACCGCCGCCGCCAGCGGGCAAGAGCCAGACGGAACCCGTGCCGACGTGGATCTGACCGAACTGCCGTGGATCCGTCGCACCAAAGAAGCACCCGCGCGTGAAGGGGGGCGTCGGTAGCTCATCCGGGCGAGCCGGAGCAGCCATGGCCAGCAAACGGGTCGCCAAGCATGGATCCGCAAAGGAAGAGGGCGGATCTGGCCCGCCGGTCATCCATCCCGCCCGAGAAGCTCGGGAGGTGGAGGTGGAGGAGCGGGAAGGGAGAAGAGAAGGTGGGGACAGGAGGGACGCGACGGAGACCTTCAGGGGGCCGCCACGGGCCGCCGCCGCCGCATGCGGAGGGCGGCGACGGCGGCCGAGGAGGAGGGCGGCGGAGGCGGCCTCTGGGGCAGCGCCCGGTGGGCACCCCGAGTCGCCCAAAGGGACGACGCGAGGGCCGGCCTCGCTGATTATTGAGTGTGGTTGTAGGCAGCCTTTGTGATGTTTACTTTTTTTTACATGCTCAACTGTAGGTCTTGGGTGTCGACGGCAGTCGCTTCTCTTATTTTTTTTTTGTTCCTATGTTTATTGGGTTTTGCTACGATACATCCAAATAACTGTGGACCGTCGATCTAGGTAGCTAAAACAAAATATTACCTCCTAAGAGGTAATAGGAAAAATACTTTTTATTATTTTTGAGAAATAGTAAAGTAATCAAATTTAAGGTAACATATCTATCATTTAGATATTTAACATGCAAAATATGTTGCCGTAGATTTGTATTTGACGATTCCCAACGTGACATGTAATATTTTTTTTTCATCAATTAATCTACGTGTAGTTGTAACGTATCTCAACATTAGATTAGATGTACATAAACGTTAGTTGTACGTCAATTTTTTAGTTGTATTTTTTTCTATAATATGATAAAGGTAGAAGTGTATTTTAGTAATTTATTTAAATTGAAACCTGAATACATTGGTATTTAAAAAATTATTTATTTTTATAATTCGACATTAGCATTCGGTAAACGAAATGCAGCTTTTGACGTTGATAAGGCTCAAACCATCAACACGTTCACATGATATGTTCATGTATATGTTGCGCACGTTCCACCTGCACGTCGCTGTTGCATGCTGATGCGATCCATCGGTCTCTATGGCAACAAACAAATTATTCTAGGACAGTATATATATCTTATATACATTTGTTTAGTTTGTTGCCTTTTTCAATTTTCTTTTTCTAAATATTTTAATTATGTAATTGTTGTATGCTACTTAAAAATCAAGGGCTAAGATTTATTTGAGATCTTACCTCCTATGAGGTAAAGTATGTACCTTAGCAAGGTCCATGTTTATTCTGGGTCACTCACTACTAGTTTGTTGGTTTGTAATATATGCTATGAGGGTTCTCTCGTAATCTGTATCGTATAATTCACTCCTCTTAATGAAAACGGGCTATATTTTTTTATTACGAAAAAGGAGAATTTTGCTTTGTTTCAAATTAAATTCGATTAAGGAGGAATATGTCATGCACATCTTCGGCGGATCAAGCGCTGATAAAGCACATTAAACTGTTCCCACATCTAATGAGGACTGACATAGTGGCTCCATTAAAAACCTCTAATTAAGTATAAGATAATGGAATAAAAAAAATTAAAGTTTGGCCACATACAACTTCCGTCTTCAGTCTTAGGGACCTCAATAGTTCTTTTCAGAAAAAAGAAAAGCCTCTGTTGTCCTCTAACTTAGGGCTTGTTCTCTTTCCGATATTTTCATAAGTTTTTTCACTCTCTCTCCATCACATCAATTTATATCCACATGTATAGAGCATCAAATGTAAGTAAAAAAATAATTAATTACACAATTTAGTTGTAAATCACGAGACGAATTTTTTTGAGCCTAGTTGGGCTACGATTGGACAATATTTACCAAATACAAATGAAAGTGCTACAGTGCTTTGCATGCAAGTTTCTTACCATCTGAACAAGACCTTATTTTGTTTTTTAATTCAATGTCTTTTTTTCCATAATAAGGTGGCAGCCACTAGGATCGGAGTACTATTGTTGGGGACAAAAAACATGCTGCTATCATCCAGTCTTCCAGTGTAGCCGCTAGCGACTTGCGGTTAGTCACACCCGTCACTTTCAGATGCATGGTAGGTATACAGCCAATTAGGCATCAAGAAATTTGTGGCATACAGTAGCAGCGTCGACCGCTGACGACCTAGCTAGTCCAAGACTCCCAATGCAATGCAAGGGTCTTAGCGTTACCGCGTCGGCGCGTCCCACACGTTCAGTTTGCAGCAAAAGCGTCGCGTCAGAAGAAGACGGCATCCACATCCACATCCAGACCTGCCAGTCCCAACCAAGGCATCAAGGTGCTCCTTAGGCCTTGTTTAGATCACCCTCCAACTTTCAAGATTTTTCACTCTCTCTCCATCATATCAATTTATATCCGCATGTAAAGAGTATTAAATATAAGTAAAACAAATAACTAATTACACAATTTGGTTGTACATCACGAGACGAATCTTTTGAGCCTAGTTGGTCCACAATTGGACAATATTTACCACATACAAACGAAATGTTACAGGACTTTTCAATCTCTCTCCACCACATCAATTTGTAGCCGCATGAATGGTCCATTAAATATAAATAAAAAAATAACTAATTGCACAGTTTGGTTGTAAATCACGAGACGAATCTTTTGAGCCTAGTTAGGCCACGATTAGACAATATTTACCAAATACAAACGAACTGCTACAGGACTTTTCAATCTCTCTCTTTCCCCCATCTAAACAAGGCCTTAGCATCGGCGGCGGCATCGGAAACTACAGGGCTTGTAGGTATATAGCCATAAGCCTTTGACAGATTGGAATGGAGTTTCATTCAATCGGCTCTTCAACGTCTAGGTTTCAACACTCACTTTATTTCTCTTATTCACAAATGCATCTCTACTCCTAATTTTGCGGTTCTAGTTAATGACGAGCCCACTCGAACTTTCACCTCACAACGTGGTCTTCGGCAAGGTTGCCCTCTTTCACCTTACTTGTTTGTAATTGCAATCAATGAACTGTCCATCAGATTGCAGGAGGAGCTGAGTGCCAGCAATCTCACAGGAATATCTCTTGGGCCCGGTTGCCCGCCAATTCATTCACTTTTATTTGCAGATGATCTCATCCTCTGTGGGAAGGCGACAATTGAGGAAGCTGAAACCATCAAGATGATCCTCTATGACTTCTGCAACCATTCAGGTCAAACTCCAAATCTCCAAAAATCAGCCATTTATTTCAGTAAACATGTTCCCCACTCCATAAGAGATCACATTAAACAGATCTTCCCTGTTTCTGATTTGCAAGCCCAGACCATGCACCTGGGTCACCCTCTCATTTTTAATCACAAAGATAAAAATAGGGCCTACAACTTCATTTACAATAAGTTTTTTGCTAAATTTGGTTCTCTCAAAGCTAACAAGCTTAACCATGCAGGGCGTTTACAATATATCAAATCTGTTTTGGCCTCCATTCCTATATATTACATGTCTACTGTGCTTTTCTCCAAAACCTTTATTGAGAAAATTAACTCTATTATCAGGAAGTTTTGGTGGACAGGGATTCAGGAAGGCCAGATCACTAATCCCATTGCTTACCGATCCTAGGATGATATTTGCCAACCCAAAAACAATGGAGGCCTAGGCATTAGAGACCTTCACTTAGTTAACAAAAGTTTAATCATCCATTCTGCTTGGAATATTGTTACTAATAAAAATCCTTTTCTGTCTGCCATTCTTAAAGCTAAATATTACCCTAACCACTACTTTTGGCAAGCTCCAGCTCAAGGTCCGAGGTCAATTTTTTGGTCCTCCATCTCTCAGGTAAAAATGCATTTATCAACAAACTCCATTTATCAAATACATGCAGGTAATACTTCAATTTGGTCTGAGCCTTGGTCTCCAATTTGGAATGACATTCATGATCATCTAACACTACCTGTGGTTAACAATCCGTTGCCTGCCACGGTGGCGGACCTTTGGACCCCTAATACTAATGCATGGAATTATAATCTTCTCTCTACAACTTTCTCTGAGCAGGCGGTACAGATAATCTCCAACACTCCGGTGGTGGACTCTGATCAACACGACATTCTAAGATGGACGCCTGCCAAAGATGGGCAATGTACTACTAAAGCTATTTATTCTTACCTAGCTAATCTGCAGGAACACGTCTTACCTGACCAAGGGTCCAGAAGCATTTCAGCTGATGCAAATACTATCCTTCAAAGAGCTTGGAAATGCAAACTCATTCCCCCTCTTCTCCAAACCTTTGCTTGGAGGTTAATTAGACGTGCAGTTGCAACAGGTGATCGGGCGGGAAGGTTTTCCACTCACATTGATGACCTTTGCTCATACTGTGGCAGTAAGGAAAATGATCAACATCTCTTCTTTAAATGCAACTTACCTATGCAGGTTTGGTCTATTGCCATCCCCTCCCTCCAAATCAATAATTTGCCTAATGAAGATGATGGTCTCCAATGTACCCTGGCTAATGTTTTCAGCACTAATACCACAGATAATTTTCTATGTAAAATTCTCTTTATTCTTTGGTATATTTGGAAGGCCAGAAATGACAATCGCTTTCAGCGGAAAAATTGGACAGCCCATAACATCATTCAGGCTGCTACAGCACATATGCAAAATCATCAAGAAGCTATCAACAACCCATCTGCAACTACCAGCTCCACCCCTGCACCCACAACCAACCAAGGTACGACTCTGTTGTCTACTGTTACCAGGAATGATCAGACGCAGCAGGACCAAAGAGTGCGTTTGGACAACCTCCTCGTGATCTCGCCCACCATGCTGCACGGTATCCGTTGTTATACGGACGCCGCTACTACTCCAGATCACACTACTCCTACTTCTAGACCCGCTGGTCTGGGAATTTTTATTGTTAACATGCAGGTGTCCCCTCCCCAAAGTATTTTTATTAAAGCAGTTTTGAAGACCACCTCTTCTGTTATTATGGCGGAGGCTGCTGCCACTACTACAAAAATCATTTTCGCTGGCACCTCTATTTTTTTTCACAGTCGGTTCACTAAATCATGACGCCAAGACAAAAAATATGGCGGGCCCAACAAGAGAACCGCCTTGTGTAAAACAAGCGGTTTACACAAAGTGCGGCTCTCTTAAATCTGCCGCTTTGTTTAAATAGGTGTATTTACACAGGCGGTTTACAATTACAACCGCCTGTGTAAATACCATTTACACAGGCGCTCACATTTTAAACCGCCTTGTGTAAATACACCTATTTACACAAAGCGGCCGATTTAAGAGAGCCGCTTTGTAAATGTATTTACACAGCGGCCCTCCTTACTAACCGCCTGTGTTAATACTGCTATAAATTCCCTTCTTCTACCTCCGCACAAGAACAAGCATTACTCCCGTCTTTGTGTGCACAAGGCGATGACAGAGAGGTGGCGATTCCAAGGGGGGGGTTTTTAACTTCATTTCTTTGGTGAAAAACTTCCAAAAGGTTAGTTAGTGTCGTTGCCGCTATTTTTTTAGTGATTCTTTGGTTTAATTCTTGTATTGGAGGTGCTCTAAATCTAGGGTTAGGGTTAGGGTTCATAGCTAGGGCAAGAGAGAGAGTTTTAGCTTTTTTTTTTTGTAAATTGATAGTAAATTGTATCTTGCTCGGATTATAGAAAATAAATACTTTTTAGAATTCTAGGTTTATTAATTAGGGTTAGTTAGTATTTTATGTACTTAGGGTTAGTGAATTAATTTAGTTAGTAATTAATGGTTTATTAATTAGAGTTAGTTAGTATCTTATGTACTTAAGGTTTGTTAATTAGGGTTTGTTATTATTGCTTATACTTAGGGTTTGTTAATCAAGATGCCATCTCCATTTATTAATTAGGGTTAGTTAGTATTTCATGTACTTAGGGTTAGTGAATTAATTTAGTTAGTAATTAATGGTTTATTAATTAGAGTTAGTTAGTATCTTATGTACTTAAGGTTTATTAATTAGGGTTTGTTATTATTGCTTATACTTAGGGTTTGTTAATCAAGATGCCATCTCCATTTATTAATTAGGGTTAGTTAGTATTTCATGTACTTAGGGTTAGTGAAATAATTTAGTTAGTAATTAATGGTTTATTAATTAGAGTTAGTTAGTATCTTATGTACTTAGGGATTATTAATTAGGGTTTGTTATTATTGCTTACACTTAGGGTTTGTTAATCAAGATGCCATCTCCATTTATTAATTAGGGTTAGTTAGTATTTCATGTACTTAGGGTTAGTTAATTAGGGTTTGTTATTATTGCTTATACTTAGGGTTTGCTAATCATGATGCCATCTCCATTTATTAGTTAGGGTTAGTTAGTATTTCATGTACTTAGGGTTAGTGAATTAATTTAGTTAGTAATTAATGGTTTATTAATTAGGGTTAGTTAGTATTTTATGTACTTAGGGTTTATTAATTAGGGTTAGTTAGTATTTTATGTACTTAGGGTTTGTTAATTTGGGTTTGTTATTATTGCTTATACTTAGGGTTTGTTAATCAAGATGCCATCTTTGTTTAATTAATTCTTATAATTATAAAAATGAGTGAGATACAATATTTTCTTAACTAATTACAGATAAATATGGAGAGGTCATTATGGATGTATAACTTATCAAGATTAGACCCATCATATGTAGTGGAGGTCCAAAAATTTATTGATGCCGTGAAGATACATGCTCGAGAGAACAAAGGCGAAAGCACATATGTTGTCCATGCGCAGACTCAAAAAATATTGTGGTATTTGACAATGTGGAAGCAATCCATTCTCATCCGGTTTTGCAGAGGATTTATGGAGGACTACTTGATTTGGACAAAACATGGTGAGGGTAGTTCTACACCTTATATGCGGACAACCCGACAACACCGCAAGTAACATCAATGTGGAGGGTCCAAAGCCATATCTCAATGAATGTGATGCTATGCCGATTTCAATGAAACCCATCATACTATACCGGATGTCAATCAAACTCATAATGCTACGTCCCGATGTCAATGAAACTCAAAGATGCTAACACCGATGCCATTGAAGATGCAGATTTCTTAGAGGCAATAATGAACCGTTGTGTGGATCCATCAATATTCTTTATGAAGCGAATGGAAGCCTTGAAGAAGGCAGCAGAGGAGCCTTTGTACGACGAGTCGAAAGGTTGTTCCAAAGAGTGGTCGACACTACGGGCTGTTCTTCGGTTTTTTGACGATTAAGGCTAGATATGGTTGGTCCGATGCTAGTTTCAATGATTTATTGCGTGTACTTGGAGACCTTCTTTCTAAGGAGAACAAAGTGCCTGCTAACACGTACTATGCAAAGAAGCTAGTCAGTCCACTTACGATGGGTGTTGAGAAGATCCACGCATGTAGAAATCATTGTATTCTATATCGGGGTGATCAGTACAAAGACTTAGACAGCTGTCCAAACTGTGGTGCTAGTAGGTACAAGACGAATAAAGATTATCGAGAGGAAGAGAATGCAGCCTCTGTTTCTTCAGGGAGGAAGCGAAAGAAGACCCAAACAAAGACTCAACAAGACAAACGTTCAAAGCCCACTAGCAATATCGAAGTGGACTATTATGCGTTGAGAAGAATTCCTGCATTGGTGATATGGTATCTCCCCGTGGTTGATCGTTTGAGGTGTTTATTTGCAAACCCTGATGATGCAGAACTTATGACCGGCATGCTTCGATGAAAGGAAAGATGATGGAAAGTTACGACATCCAAATATGCAAAGCAATGGCAAGAATTCGATAAGAAATATCCGACTTTGCCGAGGATCCACGAAATGTAAGGTTTGCTCGAGTACCGATGGAATGAATCCATTTGCCGAGAGGAGCAAAGACGCACAAAGACATGGCCGCTGATCATGACAATATACAACCTTCCTTCATGGGTGTGTCAAAAAAGAAAATATCTTTTGCTAACCATTCTTATTTCTCGACCTACACAACCCGGAGTTGATATGGATGTATTTCTAGAGCCCTTAATGCAAGAGATGCAAATACTATGGGAAGTGGGTGTGAAAATGATCGATGCATTCCGCAAAGAGACATTCACACCGAGAGCAATTATTATTGTCACAATTAATGATTATCCCGCTCTCTTCTCATTATCGCCAGTTTAAGGGAAAGGTTGGTTGTGTAGAGTGCATAGATGGAACATGGCACGTGTCTCTTCCTTCATCTAACAAGATAGTGTACATGAGGCATAGGAGGTGGCTACCGGCAGGCCATAAGTACCACTTACAAAAGATGAATAAGTACTTTGATAATATGGATGAATCAAAATCTACTGCTCCATCAGGTTATAGTAAAGGGCACAGAGTGTATAAGATAGTTGAGAATGTCAAGTTTGTGTTTGGAAAAAAGACCAAAGATGGGAAACCAAGAAAGGTTGTGAAGGCAAATGAGGGGGACATATTCAAGAAGAAGTCTATTTTCTTTAAGTACTTATCATACTTTGGAAAGACTTAGACGCATTTATTACATGCGATCGATGGTATGCATGTTCAAAGAATGTGTTTGACAACAGTAGTTGGAACTTTGCTAGACATAAAGAGCAAGACAAAGGAAGGTCTCAATTCACGTTTGGACATGCAACATTTAAAGATCGAAAAAGAACTTCACCCCTGTACTCCTAGAGAATGGAAAGTACCATCTACCGGCAGCAAGAAGCTATAACCCGAACAGAGAGGAGAAACATGCAATGTGTGTGTGGTTGAAGAATTTAAAAGTTCCATATGGTTTCTGCTCTAACATAAGGAGTCTTGTTTCGATGAAAGACCTTACACTCACCAACTACAACTCACATGATTGTCATGTAATGCTGACCACTTTTCTTCCTATTGCCATCGTGGCTATAAATCCAAAGTTCTTAAAGATGGCAATCACATGGTTGTGCTACTTCTTCAATAAGATATCCGAGAAGGTAATTATCCGTGATGAGTTAGAGTCCCTACAGAAATTTGCTGCGAGACATTGAGCCGCTTAGAGATGTGCTTTCCCCATCGTTCTTTGATATCATGGTACACCTTATTATTCATTTGGTGCCTCAAATTGAGGCATTGGGTCCCATGTATTTCCATGAAATGTGGACGTATGAGCGTTTCATGTCAATATTGAATGGCTATATGTCAAATAGTGCTCATCCGTAAGGTTCCATGATAGAGGCATACACTACGAGAAGAGGCCATTGAGTCCGGAGGACCATTATGTAATAATCTCCTAAAAGAGCGGTATCAATTGGTTTGCCTCCGTTGCGACATGAGGGAAGGCGTGGTGGACGAGGGAGGATGGGACGGAAATCATTCATCCCACCGGATTACAAAATAGTCCTAGAGGTATATTACAAAGATACTACAACAACTCATAATAATGGACCCATTCACCAAGCAAACATGAAAGAGCTTCGTGAGGAGAATCCAGGATGCACAAATGACTGGGTACACAAGGAACACAAGCGTCGGTTCACCGCATGGCTAAAGAATTTGGACATGACAGATGAATCAGAAACCATTAAGATTTTAGCATCTGGACCATCAAGCCAGGTCATATCATGGCGAGCTATGACATTAGTGGCTTCACATTTTCCACCGCTTTTAGGGATACCAAGCGCATGGCACGTAATAGTGGCATTCGATGTGAGGTGTAGATGATACAACTGGTGAAGAAACTACATACTTTGGATTCATTGATGACATATGGGAGGTTGAATATGGTCCACGCCTGCAGATTCCTGTGTTCCGATGTCGATGGGTTCAAGATAAACATGTCACTGTGGATAACTATGGCCGAGAATTCTTGACCTAAGTAAAGTAGGTTACAAAGATGATCCGTGGATCCTTGCTAACCGAGCTGCACAGGTCTTCTATGTGGAACAAATTCTATCAACGAATGAAAAGAAAAGTACCCAAAAGCCAAAGCACGTAGCAATCCCCTCGAAAGCAACAAATTATAGGAGTTGATGGTGTAATGGATTTAGAGGATGTTAACCGGTTCAGCGAGATGTCTCTTTTACAAACTTTGAAGAAAAGATCAAAAATGTTGAGAAAAGTATCCCGCAAACCTCTTTTTGCCCTGGGTGCGCCACGATGGACAAGGAAAAGACTGTAGCACGCTAGATTATTTATCATGTAACTCATGTATCACTTATCATTTGTACCTAATGCTACTCTTTCTTATTAAGCAAGATGTTTACATTTCCCCTTGTTGTATACCTTTGGACAATGATATTATTTTCTAACTTCATTATTTCCTAAACCCTAGGTACATAAAATAATAGACACTTTAATTATTAACTTAATTAAATAACAAACCGGTACATGAATTAATTAACAAACCATGTAGAATTAACTTATATATATAAAAAGCTAGCTATATTAGTTTTAGGTGATATTTCAAACATCTAATTTGGACTTGATATTTTTATAGGTGAAAAATAAATAAAAAATCATGACAATTGTAGAAGTATCGTATGCTCAAGTTTTATAAGTTAATTATTACAAAATTAACAAATGTTAATTACCAATAAGCATCTGAAAGCAAGTTAAATGTAAAACTCAATATTTTCTATAACATATAGCCATGTTAAGTGTTATTAGGGTTAAATAACATCATGTAAAGGCAGTGGAAATATATTTCCCATTTTTGTACTTTTATTTCAATTATAATTTATTTAAAACTATTCCCTACGCATTAAGAAAGATAGTTCAATAACTCAGAGATATATGCTCAATAAATTCTAAAAATTTTACCCAAACAGTAAAATCACATAAATAGCCTATCATAAAATTTTCACACCAATTGATGCAATAAAATAGTAGATACAAGTTTAAAGCTAGGAAGCACTAATAAATATAAACTAAATTTTGCAGCAGAGGATTTGAACTAAAACATGACATATTATAGTTCCACTACAAATATATACTCACAAGGTTTCCAAAACATCCTCATTTGCTATTTTATGATTTTTCTACGAATTGTTATGAATTTCCAAATTTTCAGCCGAAATTAGCCCTAATGATATAAACTGAAATTTAAAAAACCTGTGAAAATACATTTGTACAGGCGGCGGTCAATACCGCCCGCCAGTACTAATATTTTTACAGGCGGGGGTATTGACCGCCGCCTGTATTAATGCTCTCGTGTATAAATTCCCGCGCACGGCCCTCGAAATTTCTAAGTCTCGGAGGCGCGCGCTTGACGAATTCGACGCCGTCAGGCTGCACAGGTCTGGCCGCGGACATCGCCACCTGCCAGGCAAGAGGCGTCAAGGTGCTCCTCAGCATCGGCGGCAGCTCTGGAAACTACAGCCTTTCCCCTGCCGCCGAAGCGGCGAGCGTGGCCGTCTACCTCTGGGACAACTTCCTCGGCGGCACCTCCTCGTCGCGGCCGCTCGGCGCCGGCGCCGTGCTCGACGGCATCGACTTCGATATCGCGATTAGTCCGGCCAGTCACTTCGACGACCTCGCCAAGAACCTGACGTCGCTGTACAAGCAAAGAGGGAGGAAGAAGTACCTGCTCACGGCGGCGCCGCAGTGCCCGTACCCGGACGCCTCCCTCGGCGCGGCGCTCGCCACGGGGCTGTTCGACTACGTTTGGGTACAGTTCTACGGCAACCCCGGGTGCGACTACGAAGACGGAAACGTGACCAACATGAGGGATTCGTGGAATTTGTGGACGCAATCCTTGCCGTCGCCGGCGTTGATGTTCCTTGGCTTGCCGGCGTCGCCTGAGGCGGCGGAGAGCGGATACATAGACCCCCCCCCCCCCCCCCCCCCCCCTTGTGTCCCGTGTGCTGCCGGTGGTGAAGAGCTCCACAGTTCAATAAATCCGTTACGAATTTAGTGAAAGGTTGTAAGCTAGGGCACTCCCAACGCTAAAACCATCATAGTTTCTATAGCTTCAAGACTCCACCATTAAAAAAAAAAAAAAAACTATTTTTTTTTAAGAATTACACAATATAACGTAGACGCTCACAATACGCATGCACACTCATCCCCTAGAACACACGTACGTAGATGCTACCCCTATGAGCACCTCTGAAGAACTAAGCCGGTAGATCTAGAGATTCCTGAACCTATGAGCATATCTCCTAGAACACATGTATGCAGACACTACCCATATGGGCAACTCTGAAGAATTGAGCCGGCAGACTGACGTCTCGTCATCGACGGGAACGTCGCTTACCATTTAAAGCGTAACGCCGGTAAATCTTGAAAAAATCCCAGGAAAAGGTGCGAGCACCAGGATTTGATCCCTGGTGGGTAACGTCCTATTAGACAGTCCTACCATTAGATCACAAGCCCATTCGCTAGAAACTATTGTTTCCAATGCAAGTTTGTACGAGTAGTTTCCATAGATCAAGAAATTTAACGAACACTTGTATACAACACAAACAAATAAGGATTAGTTGTGCCAAACATTAGGTAGCCTTTCTTAATGCACTGTATTTGAACAATAAAATTATGTAACTCCTATCTCACTTTGCCGGGTCCAATAATATTTGCGGCCACATGCAGTACATGCAACTCAAAGCCTCCAATTTTTTTTTTAAAAAAAATTCCCTTGAATCAGTAGCAAGTGCATATATATTTAGGTAGCGATGCCAAGACATCAGTTTGTATACGTACTCTGCTGCTTGGTATCTCAAGTTTGGTATACGTAGCTGAAAAGGCACAGAAGCTAGCAAATGCAGCGAAAGCCTCATGCTACAGATTCATTGATCGGATCGGACGAATCGAAGGAGAACTCGACGAGATCTCTGCTCCTCACTCCTTTCGCCGCTCCTCTCGCAGCAAGAGCCAGCGAGGCGTCGCGGCCTACGCGTGGACGGCTCGCGCGATCCGATGGCGGCGTGGTTCAGCGGCGGGCGGCGGCGCTGGAGGTCCGCAATGCGTAGACGTAGGGGGCCAGTCCAGGCGAGCCATGACGAGGCGCACGCGAAGGTCCGCAAGACAGACAGCGTGCATGGCAACTCCTCCGCTGGAGTTGGAGCGAGAGAGTTGCCACGGCCGCGGCCGACGCCAGAGGTCCATGCGCTCCGCGGGCGGGGACAGGAGCCCACGGGTATATTTGGCCATACAGCCCGAGGCCCCATAGCCCGACACGAGGCACGATTTTTTGGCCCGACACGAGCACGGTCCGGCCCATGAGTCATCGTGCTCGGGCTGGCCCGGCACGGGACACCAGGCCGTGCCTAGGCCATCACTCAGGCACGTGAGCGGGCACAGCACGGCCCGGTTTCCAGTGACAGGCATGGTCCGGCCCATCCTACACCACAACGACACACCCCAGCATATTCATTCACTCCCACACCAAAGCCCAACATCATAGCCCTAGGCCTGTTGTCCACTGACTAACTCGGCCATCTCTCGTCTCGTCCTCTTCCTCCCTGTTCCCTCTGCTCGGACAACCATATTGCGGCACCAACCCCATCCTCTCAGCACTCCAAGTCTCCGTCTTCGGGTCCGGCAAGCTAGCGTCATGCCGCCTCCATCCTCTCAGCACTCCAAGTCTCCGTCTTCGAGTCCGGCAAGTTAGCGTCGCGCCACCTCCACCTCCACCGATCTCCATGTTGCTGGGTGTCGCGACTCCGCCTCAAGTAGATCTGACATCGAGCTCCTGGGGGCACAGCACGACAGTGGCTCCCCTCCTGCTCAGCGAGTCTGTGGGAGCGCCCTGTGGAGGTCGCGGCCGTGGTAGAGGCACTGGCGCATCGCGCGGAGTCCTTCCCCACGCAGCCGTGCTGCCGCTGCAGCCATGGGACATCCTTGGCCCGACGACGTGTGCTCCCTCCTTCTCCTTGGGTCGGCCTGGCTTGCTGGAGAGGCCGTGCTTGACGTGCCGGCCCGGCCCGTAAATCGGCCCGGCGTGCCGTGCTTGGGCGGATGGCCAGGCACGAGGCCCTGTTCGGCACGGTCCGTGAGGCCGCGATGTGCCGTGCCGGCCCGACCCTATCGGGCCGTGCACGGCACGGGCCCATGCCGTCTTGGGCCGGGCCGGCCCGTTGGCCATATATACCCACGGGGTGAAGGATTTTGCCGCACCGGATCTTGAGAAGTTGGGAAGAAACTCCGATCCCTCCTAACGCTCGTTTCTTCCGTCCAGATTCTCTCTCGCCTAGACTTCATTTCTTAATAACAACAGTTTCTTCGTTTTTTCCTCTTGTCTGTTTAATAAATAACCCGCCACATCAGCAATACGTGACAGTGTAATTAATGACTATAGAAACTATTATAGTTTCTAGCTAGGTCAGGAGTGCCCTAAACCTGCCTTTGGTGCCATATTTTAGCGTGCACGGATACAGTGTTAATTAAGCCCGGCTTTCGGTGCCCTGGATGGCCGGCCAACCTCATGAATCGGAGCTTCTCGAGACCTATACTACTCCGTTGCATTTCTTTTTCTTTTCGCGTGGTACGTGGTTTTAGGCATCTTTTACTCTAGGCTGAGTCACAACGCATTACAATTATATGCCACTGTGGTTGGCCTGGACTTTGGTCGTCGTCCTTCTCTTTATTTGGCCATATAGTACTACTCCTGAGCGATGCTAGTAGGGAGAAGAAACACGTTGTTTTGTTTCGCTGCACGCCGCGCGTTGCATCGTTGAATATCATCGTCTGTTCGCAGCAGGTTCGGCGTAATACTCCATTTTTCGGCGCAGTACTCATTATAATTATCACGAGTCACGCACTCACACTACTTTAATGAGCATATAAGTGCTCTCGATATGATGCATGCATTAGAATAAAGAAAGGCGTCTAACCAAATGTGAGGATCGATTCTCGACCATGAGCAGGGACGTACACACGTTCAATATAATATAATAATAATAATATGCATCGGTTGCATGCAAGAGGATGAAATAAAGCAGGGGGCATGGTGTGTGCTTTTTGTCGGTTAGTAGTTCAAATTGTTCACGATTAAGTGAATGTTAAGTTCGGCTTTTGGTGTCCCGGCCAGCTAACCTTTGCAATTTTTTATTTTTATTTTTGGTTTTGTTTTGAGGTACGCGTTAGGCAGACTTTTTTTTAAAAAAAATGGCAACTTTAGGCAGACTTTGATGGCTTGCTTGTTAGTAGTAGGAAATACTGTAAACGCTTCCATTCCACACCGACCCAGCTCTTCGTTCATTCCAAACAGATTGCCACCAGCTTGACTGTACGTTTTCCCGCTCTCGACTGCGGCTTTGCTTGGCCGATTTAATTCCATCACTGAGGTTTGTGTTTCCCTACGTGGATGCTAGCTTCTACGGGAAACCTGCTGCTGGATCGATCGAGCCAGTTCACGGGCTGTGCTGCCACTCTAAGTTCTAATAGGAAACAGCATCTTAATCGATGTAGAGGCACAGGTTAGGTACGTGAGCTCAGCTTGTATCCGCTCAACAGCTGCTTATTACAACATCATCTTCGTTCATTCCATACAGATTGCCTGCCTGCTTGAATGGAAGTGAAGAGTGTTTCGCATGCCCTCTCCATTGATCGGCTTCGCTGATCCAATTTCACTGCGGTGGTGAGTTGTTTCTGTTTGTTATATATATGTTGGAGTCTCCATTATCGATCATTCTCTACCAAGACGCTTCTGATGCTAGCTCTTGTGTTCCTTTGCGTGGATGCTAGCTGCATGCTGTCGTACGTGGTGGATCGGAGCCCCAGTTCACGCACGGGCTGTCACTCTGAGTTGTGATCGATACATCGGCCATCTGTGATCTGTTGTGAGCATAGCACATGGATGCTCGTAATCGACCAGATCTATGCTCAAGAAAACCAACCTCTAAAAAGTAAATTAAGGAGGCACACAGGTACGTGATGGATCGAGCTCAGGTTGCATCTGTTAAACAGCTAGATATATAGTGTTCAAAGCTGTATATGCACATCGATCTGCATTGATTTCTCATGCACAGACTGCCTACTTTGCTAATTTGCAGGACCAAACTAAGAATAGAGGGATCAGACTGGAGGAGGGAGGAAGCCGGCTCAACGCTCACTGAGCGCATCCAAGGACCGGAGGACCATAGATCGATGGCGGCCGCGGGTATCATAGTCAGCGTTTCCATGGGGGTTGTGAAACCTGTCTTGGGAAAGCTTGCCATGCTCCTGGGTGACAAGTACAAGAAGCTCAAGGGGCTTCAGAAGGAGGCGTCCTTCCTCATGGATGAGCTTACCGACATGAAAGCCCTCCTCGAGAAGATGGACAATGCTGATGATGACCTCGATCTGCAGGCCAAGAAATGGAGGAAAGACATAATAGACATGTCCTATGATATTGAGGATTGCATTGATGATTTCATGGATCGTGTTGATGAGGCCGACAACAAGAAGTTGGGGGTTCTTAAGAAAGCTTCTCACTATATGAGAACTATCAAGGATCGCTACCGCATAGCCAATCAGATCAAAGAGATCAAGACTCGTGTGATCGAAGCAAGCAAACGTCGAGAGAGGTACAATTTTAAAGTGTGCACCACGAGTACTACTACACCAGTGCCTCTTGATCCTCGCTTGTCTGCACTCTACAAGGATCCAACAACCCTTGTGGGCATTGATAACCAAAAGGAAGATCTTGTCAAATGGGTAGAAGATGAAGAGAAACAACTAAAGGTGATGTCAATAGTAGGATTTGGAGGTTTAGGCAAGACCACACTTGCCAATGAGGTATATCATGGAGTCAAAGGGCATTTCAATAGCAAGGCATTTGTACCGGTTTCTCAGAAGCCAGACATACCAAGGCTACTCAGCAGCGTGTGTTCAAAACTTGGGTTGTCTACACCTCACCATTGGCAATTGAAAGAGCTCATCGACAATCTGAGAGCCTACCTGCAGGATAAGAGGTACTCATTTGTTCTTACATATATGTAGCAATAAATATTAATATTTTAATTGCAACAAGTTCAACTTTAATAGACAACTCACCTTACCTTTCCAGCGCTAAATCTAACTCCTTGCATTGTTCACAGCTTTCAGTGAAAGCAAATTAGCTATATATGAGTACTAGAGATGGTGCCCAAAACATTTATTTTGCAACAACCTGCACAAATTTAGATTTGGAATATGTGGGATAAGTTTAAGTTCAATCTTGTGTCAATACATATTTACCTCGCTCTTCCTTAACATTTTTTGCTATTATTGTGGTTACAGTCCTCGTTCGTCATATTTATAAGAGAGGAGTGCAAATAAAGGAAAATACACTCTATTGCTACAACTTAGTGCAAAATTACACATTTATCATTTGTTATGTGAGAAATTTTTTCAATTATTGAAGAAACCATGGGCCATCCATTGGACAGGATCGAACAGTAGAGGTACTAAATAGACGGATATGATACTAAATTAGATGGGACCAGTACCAAGACGTGGGACAAAATCTATTTTTTATTTTTCTTTTAAATAAGGGTAATTTAGTCATTATAGTAGTGCAATTCACGGCCAAAAAAGAAATTTTAGCAACAGTGCAGTCTTTCAGACTGCTGCAAGCCCAAACAAATCGTCAGCGTCAGCTGCTCCAGGGCAAATCCTTCCAAATCTACTCCGTGTCTCTGTGTCCGTCCGTCTCAGTAATTCGTGGGAGGATGGCAAGCGTCTGAGTCGGTCCTTGCGCGGCTCCTGCTCCACTCGCTGGTACCCCATCTTGCTCATCTGTGCGTTATCATGGCTCAAATCAGCAGCAATTTGAACTATGGCCTTGTTCGGTTGAGTTGAAAATTGCAAATTTTTCAACTCTCTCTCCATCACATCAATTTCTACCCGTATATATGGAGCATTAAATGTTAGTGAAAAAAATAACTAATTACACAGTTTTATTGTAAATCACGAGACGAATCTTTTGAGCCTAGTTGGGCCATGATTGGACAATATTTACCAAATACAAACGAAACGCTACAGTTGCAACTTTTTCTAACCCCTAACCAACCGAACAAGGCGTATGTACGGACGGCGCGGCGAAGAATGGATCATCAGTTACATTGTGATCTTGCTTGGAAGCGGTGGTCTGACGCTGCCACCTGCTTCCGGCGTGGCAAGTTCCGGCTCTCTGCCCAGCGTATGGCAGCTGAGTCTGCTCCGGGCCCCACCCAGGCTGGAGGAGCCGTCGAAGCTGAGACCGATTCGCAACTAGAAATCCTTCTGAATGAGTAACACCTGTTTTTTTTGCATCATTTTAAAAATCACTAAAAATTTAAATTTTTTATATCTTTATAACAAATTAAAACTCGATTAGTTTAGTTTTCCGCAAAACCGTCTTGAAAATATATATTTTAAAATACCATTGCACTAATATTCACCATATGCATTTTAATCATAAGCTTGATTGTTTGCATTGAAATATTTGATTGCTTGAATGTTTGTTTTCTCTAGAATTTATTTGGCACCAAATGTTTCTTCCTTGACCTCTTTCCAAAACTCCTTGGCATTGTCTTCAAAATTCCTTGACCGATTCCCTTGACTTTCCCTTGATTCTCCAAACCTTTTGATCTCTTTCAAATCCAATTTGAATTCATTCAAATGAGACCTAGTGTATTTTCTGGGAATTGGAAGGAGTATTTCTTAAAGGATGAAGCAGCCTTGGGCTCAATCCTCCCTCCCTCCTCTCTAGGCCCACAACTACGGCCTACTTCTCTCCCTTCTTTCCTCAGACCAAGCTAGCCAGCCCAGTTCGTCTCCTTCCCTTCCCTCCCACGGTGGGCTGGCCACCCCTTCTCTTTGTTACCTCGTCCCTCTCCCTAAATGGGCCTCAACGCCACCAGCCCATCAGCTCCCTCCCATCTCCTCCAGCAGCAGGCCGGCCATGGCCCAGTCCAGCCATGCCCTCTCCTCTTTCCCCCATGAGTTTCGGCCACCCACCACCCATCCCAGCCCATCAGGTGGAAGCAGCAGTAGCCCAACCAGCAACAGCTTCTCTCTTCCCACTCTCTCTCTCTTACACACGGACCCCACCTATCATCAGCGTCTTCCACCTCTCGCCGACAACGAAAATACCGCGTACCGTACAACATGGCTGCGAGCTGTGCATGTGAACGCCACCGGAGATATTTTTTCACCAATTGCCTCTCTCTCTTGTCTCGTTCCGGCGCCATCCTTATCTCCTCCGCGATTCCTGTTGCCCAACTCAGACCCATCCTTATCCTCCCCACCTGCAACACTAATGGTCATCGGAGATATTTCTCTAGCGAACCGCCTTACTATGGCTCGAGCTCGGTTATAAAAGCCGGCCATGGCCACCAAAGGAGGTCACCACAGCAAGCCCAAGAGCTCGAGCTCCTTCCTCCTTTGCTCGTTCCCTCCTACCTCTCCCTCTCTCCTTCCCACCCCCTATCTCTCTCCTCCTCCCTCCTACCTCTCCCTCTCTCCTTCCCACCCCGTTTCTCTCTCCTTCCTTTCTCTCTTTGCCTTCTCCTAGTTCGGTCAAAGGAGGATGATGACGGACAAAGCAGGTGCAGGAGATGTCAACACCCTCCACCACCCCACGCGAGCAATGGGGAAGCGACATCTCTCCTATGGACCCCACGCGTCATAGGCAGGGCTCCCACCTCTCCTCCTCCCCCGGTGGACCGGCCTCACGTGGACCAAAGAGAAGAGTGGAGCAAGTCCACAAATCGGTGCACGGTCCACAAAATAGTGAAAGACTGGGCTCCCAGCACAGTACCAGGTCACTCCCACGTCAGACTAGACCCACATGTCAGCCGCTGTGGCACTGGAAATTGCTAGGTGCACCCGAGAATCGTACACGGAGGAGTGGAAACCTATTTTTCCTTGCCAGAAAATTCTCAGAAAATTCCTAAATAAACTAGGTACACCCCAGACCCTACCTCAATAATTTCCATCTCATTTCCATCATTTCATTTTCTAGAAATAATTTCCAAAGTTTATTTGCATTTCTTTAATTTATTAAAACCTAGGAAATTTATATCTCCTTAATTCCAATCTCGAATCCAGAAATTCTTACACCAAAAATCTTCTAAAATCAAGCTCATCCACTCATACCCTCCAAATTTTTGGTGCCCATTTAAATTCTAGTAACATCTGTTTGCCTTTCCCTCTTTTACAATTAGTGCTAACACGATATAATAATCATACGCCATAGCAGTAGCTAACTTGGTATATAAGTGTCGGTATTGGTACCATGATATATACTCATATATGTCCGTACCCAATCACCTAAAAGAAGTAGATGTAGATATGCATACATACAAGGGTATGTCCCATATATGGTAGGAGCCTAGGGCTTCTAATAGTTATTAGAAGCCCAAGCCAACTAGCAACTCACCTACCCCATCCCAACTAGCCAGCTAACTACATGCGGATCTTTGACGCTGCGCCGTCCGGACCCGATGGACGAACGCATACAAACCCAGTCAGAATATGTATAAACTTTTTGGTCGCGGCGATGCATATAAACCAGTGGTTTGAGAAACCAGTTCGTTTCCGCATACAAACCACTCAGCGAGCAGACCTTTCACCTGATAGAGGCTGACACAGGCTGACATAGGCTGACACATGCTGACATGCATGCATCCACTCGAATTTCTTTTATTTTTTCACGATAATTCCTCAACAAAGCATCCGATTGAAAAACGGTTTTCACCATTGAACTCCTGATATTTTTGTGCACGATTCAAGATCCATTGTGAATATATTTTTTGAAAATTTCTAAAATTCATAAAATTTGCATATTAGGATATAGAGTTATGCATCCGTCTATGTATAAAATCACGTGGGCGTGTGCATTAAAACATAGAGACGACCTCGTCTTCTCTAAAATTTGAAATTTAAAATTTGAATCATGCCACATAAGGGCTGATTGGATGCGTACATTCACTCGTCAAGATGCATAAACAAGTTTGGCGTCGACAATGCATATAAATTAGTGGTTGAATGAATAAAAGTTTATTTTATTACTGCATATAAACGATGAACATTACAAATGATTGTGATTGAGTTGGAGATGATGCAATCTTCTCTAAAATTTGAATCATGGCACGTGAAGCCCAGCTAGATGCATATAATCATAGGACAAGATGCATAAAAAATTTTCAGCGTCGATGTTGTATAGGAATTAGTGTTTGGATGAATAAAAATTATCTTTATTCTCGCATAAAAACCTCTCAATAAGATGAACATTCTCTTACACATGAATTGTACATCCCATGCGAAATTTTATGACATCAAACAATATATATAACCCTAGTCAAATAATGCATATAACCCTTACAAACACACACGTGTGGTACCACCCATAGCTGGAGGAGAGTGCATACCACCCTATCTGAGCCATCACACTAGGGGTGCTTCACTCAGAGAGCGTGTTCGGACCACTAGCCACACTTGCCCACTAGGGGGATGTTTACATAGATAGAGGACAGTGCATACCACCCTGACTGAGCCATCACTCTAGGGCTGCTTCATTTATAGAGCGTGCCAGGACCACCAGCCACACTTGCCCACTGGGGCTATTTACATAGCTAGGGGAGTGTGCATACAGCCCTGTCTGAGCTGTCACTCTAGAGTGCCTCACTCGGAGAGCGTGTCAGGACCACCAGCCACACTTGCCCACTAGGCGGATATTTACATAGATAGGGGAGAGTGCATACAACCCTGTCGGAGCCATCACTCTAGGGGTGCTTCACTTGAAGAGCGTGCTAGGACCACCAGCCACACTTGCCCACTGGGGGGAGGTTTACATAGCTAGGGGAGAGTGCATACCACTCTGTCTGAGCCATCACTCTAGGGGTGCTTCACTCGGAGAGCGTGTCAGGACCACCAGCCACACTTGCCCACTGGAGGGAGGTTTACATAGCTAGGGTAGAGTGCATACCACCTTGTCTGAGCCATCACTCTAGGGGTGCTTCACTCACAGAGTGTGCCATGACCACCAGCCATACTTGCACACTAGGGGGTATGTTTACATAGCTAGGAAGAGTGCATACAACTCTGTCTGAGCCATCCCTTCAGGGGTGGGAAATGTTTACATAGCTAGGGGAGAGTGCATACCAACCTAAATTCTAAATCCTAAAATCCCAAATCCTAAACCCTAAATCCTGAACACTAAACCTTAAATCCTAAATTCCAAACCCTAACCCTAAACCCAAATCTCTAGCCCTGAACCCAAATCCCCGGCCTATGAAATCTTGACATGATGGTCCCAACAACCACATGTATCTTGTTTGTATGTGGGATATAAATGAAGTTTATGCAACCCATATTTAGACATGTCGACCCAGCTGTGATTCATGCGTAACATGTCCGTATGCATTGTATACGAACCATTTATCTGAGTCAGATGCGTGGATAGGATCGAGGCGTATGGATCCGTGCGCGAATGGCGAGAGGGGGGGTGGGCAGCCCACGTGGGCGAGGGCGCGGCCGCCGCCCCAGCGGGCGAAACACATGGGCGCGCCACTGCATGGGCCCATGCGGCGTGCGGCGCACATGGTGGGCGGCACACGTGGCACGCCAGGCGTGTGGCCGCAAAGGCGTCTTGGCGTCGGGGTGGGCTGGGCTGGGGAGATTAGGGGTGGGCTGGTGAGGCTGGTTGGGGTGGCTGGGGCTTCTCAAACTTTATTGGAAGGCCAAGGCTCCTAATATAATATGTGGCATGATTCAACTTTTAAATTTCAAATTTTAGAGAAGACGAGATCATCTTCATATTTTTACGCACACGCCTACTGAGGATTTTATGCATAGAAGGATGCATATAACTCTATCCTAATGTGCAAATTTTATGAATTTCAAAAAATTTTAAAAATATATTCACAATGGATCTTGAATCGTGCACAAAAATATCAAGAGTTCAATGGTGAAAACCGTTTTTGAATCGGATGCTTTGTTGAGGAATTATCGCGATAAAATAAAAAAATTCGAGTGGATGCGTGCATGTCAGCATGTGTCAGCATATGTCAGACTCTGTCAGGTGGAAGGTCTACTTGCTGGGTAGTTTGTATGCGGAAAGAAACTGGTTTATATGCATCGTCGCGATAAAAAAGTCTGTACGCATTCTGACTGGGTTTGTATGCATTTAGTCTGCTGGGTCTAGAAGGCGCGCATCAACACCAGCATGTGGTTGATGGCTTGGCTACTGGTTGGGATGGTTGGAGCTTCCCTAACTTTATTGGAAGCCCAAGGCTCCTAATATACCCGGGCGTACACCTACGTAAGACTAACACTATCCTCCCCCTTCTCCAACCCAACCTATCCTAGGCACATACATATGCATGTGCACACATGTCGCTAACCCTAGCCACCGGCTATGTCCACCTAACCCTTTGCCTAGCCTAAACCCTACGCAAACATAGATGCACGTACCTAACCACCCAAACCCCACCTTCCTGTGTATACACACACACATATACGAACCCATTTAGTTAGGCTCCCCAAACCTTAGTAGACCTGTAGTAGGCCAAGCCAACTATGAGACTTGGTCAGGCTTTCTTTATTCAAGTTCACATAATAGTGAAACCTAATAATGTGATCTAGTTTTTCATCAGATACACCACTCTAACCTAGCCCGTAGAAGCCACCTTGTTGGATGAAATCTCTTCATCAAACTCTTACCTTAAATTGACATAGTAATGATAGATTAGGAGTAAATCTATTTACCACCTACAACAAACCCATATAGACTCCCCTTTCTTGCCTTGGATGATTATGCTTGTTTGTATGTATTGCTTTGTTTTGCCCTCTTGTGTGTCAACACTAGACCACGTAGAATAGAAGATGTACGAAGCCCCGATGGACCCCTGGAGCATGGCTACGTCAAGTCCAAGGAACAAGGAGTACACAAAACCAGGAGCCTTGGATATACTCGTCAGTGAGCGGAGACAAGTCCTAATTCCCACCTATCCGTCCACTTTACCGTTCCCTCCACTACCTCCCTTCCACCACTATATTTTGCTAGCCTCCACCTTAACCCCATCCCTACCTATTAATAACTTCCTATACCACTTAATTCCTCACTACATAAATTGATATGGAAAATATGATGAATTATGAATTAGATATGATTTTTCATTATGAGAAGGTAATGGTTACCTTGATATGATGTGAACTTGAGAATAATGACTATGGAACTTAAGCCTGTAAAATTGGACTAAACCCTAATAGGGGGCTAGTGGGGGTAATTCATGGGTTGGATTATCTTGGCAGGAGTGTGGTCTTCCTATGGGAGACACTTGCCTCGGTCACATAAGGACCGGTTCATAGTCCCTCTCGTCTGGTGTGATGTTACATACAACCATATGTCTATATGGGTAGACTTGATCTCACACCCTGTTCGGTAGAAGTGTGTGTTCACTTAGGGGGTTGGTGTAGGCAACAGTATAGCAGGATCAGGAACGGGTTGCTATGTGAACTTTTGTGGCCCAGTTGGCGCCACGTTAAGCTTTTGAGATTAGGTCACGTTTGAGCCACTTTATTATGGGCATGAGGGAAAGATTAGGTATCCTCTTGTGAATCATGCCCTTTTGGGATGATATGGTATCATCGGCACTATAGGTCAGGAGATATGGTACCTCACTAGGTATAGTGTGTTCCAACCCCTATGAAGCCATAATGGATTTGTATGGATATCTAAGGTTGCGTACTGTCGGGTACGGGATCTCGTTAACCTGTTTCTGCCACCGTACATGGCTAGAGATTGTGTCTATCATGTGGGGAAATTTGTGCGCCTTTGTAAAGTTTTTCAAAATCTATTTGAATAGCCACTTTCTTAGAATGGGCAAATGCTAGGAGGAGACATTATGATTAGACTTCAACAACGATGATACTCTAGTAAGACTTATTTGGTAACCATACTTAATTTGGAAACTGATGAGGATGATAATACCCTACCAGGGCCCAGCCTATAATTATAATTACTTTACCGTAACTTTGACCACTAACCCCTCCACATATAGCCTCCATCCACCTTTCCTCCACCCAAAGTTAGGGCTTGCCAAGTGCGTATGTACTCAACCCCCTCCTCCCTTTGTTTTTAGATATAAGCTATAGGAGTATATTCGAGGATGAAGCCGTCCGAGAACATACACCAAGATGGAACTGCTGGAGCTACACAAGGATAGGACACCCAAAGGATACATGAAGACGGAGCCACACGACTACATGAAGAAGCTATGCTAGGCAACCATAACATAGGAATACGCTAGGGTTTTGTCCGTACTCCGAGTTGCCTGTAGGAATGGAGCCATGATAACATAGGACCGTTGTCTTAAAACTTTTATATATGATATAAGCCCAGTGGCCCAAGCTATATAAACTTGAACCATGTACCATCTTTTTTCATTAGCAATAAAAGTATGGTTTTTGATATCAATCTTGTTAAATTGTGCGAGTCAGCAACTGATCTAGAGACTGACACATGATGCACAGTGGACCCTAAAAATTAGGTACCGACACAACCGGAGCTATCTGAATCCCTCTGGTCCCTGCTTCATGAGTTGTTGTTGTTCTTCTCCCATCAACCACCCGTGAGTTCACCGCTCGCTGCCCCATCCTCCGAGATTCTGTGATGGCACCTTGTAGCACGCACCGTACGTAGTCAATGCTGCAATAACTATGCTACGTGAATAAAGGGCATAACCCTCAGTTTACAAAAATACCCTTAATATATTATGTTTCTCAATTAGTTAGCTAAAAAAATAAAAAAAATGAAAGTATCTGGAGGAACCAAGGTAATTCCCCAACCATTGTGTAAAACATCTCTTATTATGTATTGGAAAATTACACTTTAATGCTGTCAAGAGGTATGGCTTTGTGATAGAAATTTAGGATAAGAGTATAGTAACAACAACAAGAGTGTAGTTTTATGAAATTGGTTCATACATAAAAGTGTGGTTTTCTTCTACATATATCTATAAAACTGCAGTTTTGTGAAACAAGTTTCTAGAAGTGTATTTCCGTGATAATTTTTTCTGTGCTATAGTAGTCTAGTATCTCGAAATTTATTCTAAAAAGGAAAAAGATGAGCCTCCTTCTCCTTTTATGGTACATTAATTGTAATCGATCCAAATAAACTAGTCACTGACCCTGCTAATAAATTTCATTCATAATTATAATTAATCATATATTTTCTCACTTTCATTTTGCCCATATTTCTAATATAATACAATATTCTTGTTCATGTTCTCTTATCTTTATATCTTGGATCTGACTTTTGTTGCTAATGCAATTACTCTATGTACTTTTCCATCCTACTCCCTTCGTTCCAAATTATAAGTCACTTTGATTTTTTGGTTCATCTATTTTGCTATGCAGATGTACCAAAAATATCAAAGCGACTTATAATTTGGAACAAAGGGAGTAACTCATAATTGTCTCTTTAGTCCAGTTTCAGTAGGGAGTTTCATAACGTTATTTCTCCATGACTGCTATGTCACATGAAATGAAATGAAATGAAATAAAATGAAACTCTCCATTTAGAGTGGGAGTTTCATTCTGTATTTTTTATAGGCTTTTAATTTTATAACTCATAGAAAGTTGGTATTTGTGCCAAAAGAGTTTTCATTTTATTTCACGTGACATGAGTATACTTAAGCATATATAGAAGTACTCTTAAGATATTTTTTATAACAAATGTCAGATGTATGTAGCTAGTTAGGGTATTACTTTAATAATAGAGGATATGCTTGCTTTAGATAAAATGTTAGGGAAGTTACTTTAGACCATAGAGGAGGTGTCCAATTTTGTAAAAAAAATGCAATATAGATCCAATGGCCCTTTTTGTTATTGGAAACCTATTATTTTTTTGTGTTTCTCATAAGGACCTTTTGAAAGCACTTTTTTAGAATTATGCATAATGATGTAGACACCCACGACACGTATGCATTACACGTACGTAAACCCTACCCCTATGTGTACCTTAGGAGGACTGAGCCGACACCATTAGATCCTAGAATAAATTTAGAAAAATATGAGCACACATATGCCAAGTCAAAGACTTAAACCCGAGTGCAAAAGTTCCACCACAAAGAACCCAACCAAACTGATCTATGATGACTTGTTGGAGTTTCTAGTCAGTAAAAGTAAGATGGATTTAAAATGATAATTAATTTGCTGGATAGAGCTACACTAGTTTCCTTTTGTCTTTCAATCGCAGCGTATTTGTGCAAAGAGTAGAAACTCTATTATAGCACATTAAAATTTAGTGATTGTAGCATTTTTTTTAGATAATGGATAGTTCATACCCGGCTTCATCTACCAAATGGTAGAATCAGGCCAATTATTATAGAGTTTGGGCGAAAACACTGCACACAGTTCACGGCAAACCACATCACATTAATGTAATATGTGCTTTCTAGAATTCCCAGAGTCTTTATTCTGTGTCAAATTTAACCCATGTTGTTTTGGAATATGTTTTTAGGTACTTCATCGTACTTGACGATTTGTGGGAACTGAAACATTGGGATATTTTTAGTTGCGCTTTTCCACGAAACAATCAGCAAAGCAGACTTATTATGACTACAAGAATTGAAGGTGTGGCTCAGGCATGTCGCATTGAACATGGGCGCATTCATTACATGGAACCACTAAGCGATGTGGACTCAAGAAAGTTATTCTTTAGAAGAACTTTTGACAATGAAGATACTTGCCCTCCTCAGTTCACACAAGTTTCATCTGAAATTCTGAAGAAGTGTGGTGGTTTACCACTTGCAATTGTTACTATGGCTAGCACTTTAGCCGACAAACCCAAAGAGTACTGGGACTACATACAACGTTCTATGATCACTGAATCTGCAGCAAATTCCTTGGATGACATGATGCATATCTTAGACCTGAGCTATAAGCACCTTCCTCATCATCTAAGAGCATGTTTTTTGTATCTCGGCATTTATCCTGAGGACTACGAGATTGATAGGTATGATCTGATTGATTTATGGGTGGCAGAACGTATTGTGATGAGCAAGACTCTTGGGCAAGATGCAAGGGGTGTAGCGGAGAGCTATTTCAATGAACTTGTCAACAGGAATATGATTCAACAAGGATCCTATAGCTACATATACAAAGTACACGATATGATGCTCGATCTAATCATGAAGAGGTGTAGAGAAGATAATTTCTTAAGTGTTGTGCACAGTGCACAGGTGGTGGTAGAACGACCAGATAGGGTTCGTCGACTCTCAGTCAGCTTGAGTGAAGGTGCAGAGGATGACACCAGATTGCAGGAGGCCACTAATTGTTGCCGATCACAAGTTCGTTCCCTTGTCTTGTTTGGACCATCAGAATGGATGCCTCCATTTTCGGAGCTTAAGTCTCTTCGGGTGCTTTACCTTGAATTTCCTGAGCACTTGATGAGGTTGGACCTCACAAGTGTTGGCCATTTGTCTCAACTGAGATACTTAAAGATTGAAGCCAAGCCATGGCGGAGAACGAATATTTCAGAGCGTTCCATTGTGCTACCTAGTGAAATTTGGAGGATGCGACATTTGGAGAGGCTGGAGTTATCACTCTCCCTAGAGGTTTTGAGCACTCCATCTGATATTATTGACTTGCCATGCTTGTCCCATCTGATTTTGCCAATTGGTACACGTTTGATGGACGGGATTGGGAAGATGAAATCTCTCCGTACCCTGAAGTTCTTCACATTAGAATTGAGCTCACCAAAGACTATTAAGGGCCTCGGCGAACTCAACAACCTGGAAGTGTTGGGCCTTGATTGCCGCAGAGACAGCTTCACGCGTTGGCCACAACGCACGGATAGTGATATACCCACAGCTGTCTGGATGGATGCTCTGTTTTTTTCCCTGGAGAAACTAAGTAACCTCAAATCATTTCGTCTGGTATCTGGTTCTATAGCTATCGATGCTGATGCACTGAGCTTGCTTTCTCCTCCTTTCCACAACCTCGAGGTGCTTTGGCTATTCGGATTGATCTTCCCTCGAGTTCCTAGGTGGATCGGAGGTCTCCAGAAGCTCTGTAAGTTGAGTCTTGGAGCGAAGCAGATGCCCCAAGAAGATATTGGCGCCATTGGGACACTGTCATGCCTCCTTTGTCTCCAACTATGGATCCCAGACGTCCCAACAGGCAGGATTGTGATAAGTGGGTCCACAGGGTTCAAGGCTCTTAAGGATTTCGAGTTCGACTGTGATGTGGTGTCGTACTTGACATTTGAGAACGGAGCAATGCCCAGCCTCCGGAAGCTGGAGTTAGACCTGGACTCCCTTGAATGGGACAAGGCTACACCTCGCGGCCTCCAATATCTGTCGAGCCTCAAGGAAATAAGTGTATGGATGGTTCGCAATGGTAGCAATGAAAATACGGACGATGAAAACTCAGAGGAGACTGCTTTGATTAGCAGCGTGTTTCAGGAAGCAGCTAACGCACACCCGAAACAGCCATCATTTATCTTGGGCAATGGGTACAAGATTAGGTATGCAAACTTCTGACGGATCATCTATTACACATCTGCATGCTTTTGTTTACTCTCTATGTACTACACTACTAAGTTTCTTTCTACACATGTGACGTACTGTACTTAGCACTGACCGGTAAATTAAACATGCTGCTCGTTGACACTATAGGCCGAGAGAGGAGGAGACACATGAGTAGAAGACGGATGCACGGAACGTGGTGCAGAAATATTGAGACTCTACTGCAATCACGCATTCACTCTGCTGCTATATTGCCTTGTTGCAGGTTTTTCCCTTTGCCGTACAACTCTTAAGAAACTTTATTCCCATGTTCTACTTTCAGAAACAATGAAATAGCTTTAATTTATTAGCATTTATTGTCATCAGAAGGTTGTTCTGGTAGCTGTAACGACAAGGCTAATTAAACTGGTGCAGTGGCTCCTGTACATCCGTTCATCATGGGCATGTTTGGTTGCTTTTTGTAGATAAAGGATAGAAACTATCCGGCTTCATCTATCCATGGGTAGAATTAGTCTAAATTATTACAACAGAAAAATAAAAAAAAACTAACGAAAAAATTATTGCTAGCCACACTTTGCCACACTTTACTTTAGGTAAGTTTGATCAAGTTAGCAAGTGTTTAGTTGATAACTAAGGTTAGACATGATAATTTTAGGCTTTAGTGTAGCAAGATTATTCCTTTAGGCATGGTAGAGGAGCCATGTTTAGCTGGTAACCATATTGCTAGCCGCACTTCTTGTGATTTGCCACACTTACTTAAGATTAGTTGTGGCAAACAATGCCTAACAACCAAACATGCCCCCATATATCTTTTTTTTTTTAGAATTACACACTACAACGCAGACGCAGCTTACAACATGCACGCACACTTCGTCCCTATGAACACACGCACGCAAACCCTACCCCTATGAGCACCTCTGAAGGACTGAGCCGGCAGATCTGAAAATTTCTGAAGTCACCACTGGCGTCTCGTCGTCGGTGGGAACATCGCTTACTTATATCTAGATTTATGCATACTAATATAATAGCTTGGTGGACAATCCTTTCCGTCTTACAGTTCTAATAATAAGTAGTGGTGTATATATCTATTTACTTCTCTTTCTTAGTTTCCTAACTTTTATCCCATTGAATATGCCACTGAACCATCATCCTCCATTGTTAGCAGGCATCAAATTGACAACCTATATAAAGAAGTTTTTGGATTGTTGGAAAATTATTTATTTGTAAAATTATATTTCGAATATAGATCATGACAGAGGTAATACATGCATGATGCTGGTACTAATCAAATAGAGTATGTGTAACATACGTGGCAGAGAGGGTGGATTAGTCGTAGTAGATAGGGGAGGAGGAGGGGAGGGGCGGCGGCGCGGCTCCTGCTGGTGATGGCGGCGGTGCACGCAGAGGAGGGAGGGGGCGGCGGCGCTGATGTTGGAGGGAGAGGGAAGGGGCGTGAGTGTGGGAGATTGGGAATAAAGGAATTATCCTTATTACTTTTTCTGATTCAATCTGTTACAATCCCCTATTATTTATAGTCCTGAGTGGACTCTAACGAGAAAGTCCTTATCGAACATGGACTTTCTAGATTTATCTAACATTAATTATCTAATTAATTATAATAATAAAGGTAACCGGCGGGCGATTATGACAATGGTGGGGGGCGGCCGCTGCCGCCTCTTGCCCGGCGCTGCGGCGGCAGGTGGCGGCCCCCACATCACCCCTCTAGGGCGGGCCGTGGGGCCCACTGTTTTTCTTGGATCCCTGCCTATTAATCTCGTCAATTATCACCATCTTCATTTGACATGTGACAATATGCAATTCTCATAAATCAGCACCTAATATACCATTGAGTTCCCTTCGTTCCCTAGTACGTGTGGGATGGTTGGTGGCGGCCCTACGCATCTATCCCTCACTCCCCAAGTGGGGAATGTTGGCAAGCTCTCTGTTGCTTGCAATAGGAATGTTGCTAACTTCCTGTTGGCCCAAGGGCACTGTACCTTCAGCTCCTCCGGTATGCCCCATCTCGCCGGAGAAGACAGTAACGCTCTAAGATATATTGAATCACAAAACCGATTTTATGAGGGATGTGCTTGTTGGCCTATTGACTGTACTTGAACCACTTACCCATCTGGTGGCCGGCTCGACTGCTGCTACACCATCGTCAAAGAAGCCAGGTGATGGGATGACAGCATATATAAATCCTGGTGAAGTAGAGCCACTGGCAGAGCCACCGTAGCGGCGGGTGGGGCGGCCGCCCCAGCTACCCGTGCGCTCGCGCCAGACCCCCAGACCGCTGACCGCCACAGGCTGTTGGGCGTCGGTGAGTGACGGCGATCCTCGGCGAGAACGCAGCGACTCAACGAGCGAGCGGCGGCCTGTTCGACTGTTTCTTGGTTCAATCCACTACCCCAGCAGCAGGCCAAGAGCCCACGTGAGGGTCCAACCGTCCACCCGTTCCCTCGGCCACACTGCAATATCCAACTGATGCCAGATAAAATCTCCAGTCTCCATCCGCAGCTTCCCGTCTTGAACCTGCTGGTGCCCGACGCTGTGCCAACTACCAAGGCCCACCGCCGTCGCCCGCCGGAGCCTCGAGCGGCCCAGCACAACGAGCAACAGTAGGTCCGCAACAGCAGCCAGGGAGCAGCAAACCGTAGCAGAATGCTAGTTATCCATTTCTTTTTTCTGCCATATTTCATTAATTTGTGTGATCGTGATGAGTAATGCAGTGTGATTTTGTCTATATGATTTTTGGCTCGGTTTGCCATTAGAATTCGCCCCACTTATAATTTTTTTTCTGGCTCCACCACTGGGTTGAGCTCTGTTTCGTTCTTGAATCCCTGAATGCTGCGTGGATCCCAGGATTTATGTCTCCTCATATGTGAAGTTGAGAACCTGGATTTCCTCCACCTTGGCGCCACATTCCCTACTCCTATCCGGCTTGATGCTTGAATGCCTGCTCCCGTCATCCGCTGCAATGAAGAACTGCAGCCTCGGCGTGCCAAGAATCTAACGACTGTACCTGAGACGTCTGGACTCTGATCCCTCACTGCCTAGGCATTCCTAGTTCCTCCATGGATCCCCTGTCCGGCTGTTCTTGTCCAGGAACGGCGTGCCCATACCTCGACGCCCTTCTGTCCTCTCCCATATCAAATTGCTTGCCAGTCGCCACTAACATCAACGCACTCGCTCCTTTCATCAACACGTTTTTTGCTGTTCTGCCACTCGGCACAATGAGACTCCATTGTTCGTCTCAGTGGCCATCGGTGTCCACGATGATATGTCCCTATTACATCTCCGGTGGTGGCCCCTTATAGCTGGTGCATTTTTGTTTCTTCTTTTATCTACACAGATGGGTGCCTCAACCGTCTGTCTCAACAATGCATACATCTATAGGCACGGGTCAGGACCTTCTCTGTTATGTTTGAAGTTGTATTTACACAGGCCTTGTCCCACGGGCGGGGTTAAGCCCCTCGTCTGAAAATCAGAAAACGGCCGTCTCTGAAAACACTCGATGGTGTTGTTTGTGTAGTGAAATCACTTTGCTTTTCTGTACATACATGTAAACTCAGGATGGCATGCAAATGCTACCAAAATCATAGAGAAGCATCAACTAGGACACCAGTCTCAACTCTCAAGGCGTTGTTGTGCTTCTGTCGCCGGCGTACATCGGGCTCTCGTGGCGTATCTATTCTGGCCGGCAAGGAAAGGGCACCGCCTTCTTCCTGGAGCTCAGCATCCTCATAACCTCCAGCATGTCCGGCCTGCACTCGGGCTTTTCTTGGTTGTAGAGCTACTACTACTAGAGCAGGTCCACCCGGACAGACATCTCGTTGTCTCCCTCTGCGTTGACAGCACCCTGCTCCTCGTCGGCAACGAGAGGCACCGTACCGTGGCACTGCCCTGCCGCAGAATGCGATGCTGTGCATCGTTGGATGCATGAAGCCCTTGAGGCTCTGCACCATTTTGTTGCCGCAACATGTTGTCCTGTTGAAGGCCTGGGGAAGAACACAAGATACATGCAACAAGTATGTTACCGTGAATTTTTTTAATTCACCATGAATCCCTCTACTCAGATCTCTCCTTCCAACTAAATCCTTCTCGACGAAATCCACAAGCTATCTTACTATTACTAATTAGAGGCCCCAACGGAGGCTCCATGTTAATTCTCACAAGACACGCTAGAAAAAAAAAGATAAATCGAAGAAATTCTCACAATATTCAGAAAGATCTAGCTATCAATTTGATCTCCATAAATATTAATAACCATTAGATCTATTCTATTATCCAAAAAATTATCCATCTTTAACATGACAACTGCTCCGGTACTCTCTTTTTAAAAAAATGGCACCAATCCTAAAGCAACCAATTAAAGAAAATAATTAGTTTTATTTGATTCGTGGCCTGGGTCACAATTGGGCTAATGGGCTTAAGCGTGTCCAAGTCCAACCCACGATCGGAGGAGCTCGATTTTTCGATCAGGACCACAACTCACACCATCGACGCTGATAATGCCAACGTCCTCGGTGGCGGCATCGCCGCGCATGGCAGTTCCGTGGTGGCCGAGCTGGAGGGTGCGCAGCCCCGAGTGCGCCAACACGTTCCCGTACTTCATGCTCGTGGCGTCCGGGGGGTCCGGGCTGCCGCGCTTCGTGCTGCTGCTGCTGCTCCGGCTGCTGGAGACCTGGAGTTGGCGGGCCGGCGCGACCTGGCGCTGCATAACGCGGCGTTCATGGCCACCGTGGGGCTGCCTCGCGCCGAGGTGGAGCCCGTGTCCCGGGCCGTGCTGCCCCAAGTTCATGGACGGCCACGTCGAACCCCACGGCGAGTGCGTTCTTTGGGAGCTGCAGGGCAGGCGCGTCTTGGTCACCCCACCCGGATGCGTGATGGTGGAGCGGTTCGCCACGTAGCACCTCGGCGCGCACGCGGTGGTCGGCTGTGACCAATGACCATGAGTACAACCGGCTCAGGCTTTCCACTGGGCTCCTGAAAGGCGCCGTTAACATCAGGCCGTCGCCAGCCGAGTGCGCACACTGTTCACCGGAGACGATCTCCTAGACGTCAGGGTCGGGCGGGTCAGAGTCTAAGAGATAGGTGCAAGGTACTACGGGACCGATCATTGTCCATGGTTCAACGGAGCAGAGCAGAGACGGGCTAGACTCAAACTAGGTTGGACACACTAAGCCCAGCGGTGACCCAGGCGCCACAAATTAAATAAAAAATAATAATTTTTTAATTGGTTGCTTTGAGATTTGTGCCATTTTAAGAGGGAGTACTGGAGCAATTGTCCTTAGGGTAGTCCCAATGGTAGAAACTATACATGATTTTCATAGCAGCCACCTCAGCAAAAAAATCATGTATAGAAACTATCTCACCCAATGCAAGTTTCTTGACTTAATAAATGTGACATTTATTTTTATCTCTCCTAACTCAAAAAAAAAACCTCCATCGTCATCCTCCTGAGTACCAGGCTTGGGCGGCGGCGACTGCGTCCTGCTCTGACGACGAGCACGGAGGTGCCTCGGACAACCTCTACCTCGCCATCAAGGGTTGATGGCCTCATGCGCGCGCGCGAGCGTGGATGGCTCATGAGCGCGGCCAGCACGGCGCGAGCGAGTTCCCCGGCGGCTCGAGCGAATGCAGCTGCACGTCGAGCTCATGTGGCGGCACAAGCCAACGCAGCATCGATCACGTGCTAGCGACTCGTCATGCAGCGGTCGATGGGCGAGCACGGTGTCCGGCGGTCCAGCGTGGCGTCGGGGATGAGCTGCCGCGGCCGCCGGTGAGCGAGCGCACGCCAGCGCAGCGGCCGGCGAGTGACTGCGCGCGGCGGCTGGCCAGCTAGCGTGGCATCACGAGCGAGCAGCCGCGGCCCATAGCAGCCAGCCTGCCGGCGCAATCGAGCACAGACAGATACACATGGAGGAGCATGCACGAGCACGACGAGCTGTTGCGTGACTTGCATTCCATCGTGGGCCCAACTTGCATAGGAAACTGATAGTTTCTTCCCAGTGGTGAAATGATCGTTTCCTATTGCCTCGTTCTTGAGGGAAGACGCCGTTTCTCGTATGAGAAACGATTTCTATGGTTTCCCTTCTCTTTCCTAATTAATGAGACTGCCACATCAGTATTTTTGCTTAGGTGGCAAGCTATTTAATAGAGATAGAAACTACAATTAATGCCCATTGGGAGTGCCCTTAAACATTATGAAAATACATTAAAGTAACCCCCTCAACTTATATCAAAATTACTCATCTCTGCCATTATAAAACATAATGTGCTATCAATACAAACTTGCCTCTCATAAATAATAACAGATCTTCTAATTGATAACTTAAAAAAGATCTTCTAATTGATAATAAAGAATAACGTAACTTATATTTTTTTAACAACGACGTAAATTATTTATTGTCATACCATCCTGTCTATCTCCCGTACGTGGTATTAGGCATGCCCCGTCGCCGCAGCCGCCGGCCAGATAGCTTCAATCAATCAAGCAAAGTAAATCGATCTTTCAAGATCGGGTTTCCCTCGCATCACTTCTTGCCAGAGCTTTCCACCTGGCTGGTCACGCCTTCCTGTGATGAGCTTCTCTGGAGTAGTAGCTATTTTTTCGATTGTCAAATCAATCTCCTATTTGCGCTTCAACGTACAGACGGGTTTCATAAAGCATCAGGAGCATCCGAGATCGAGAAGACATGGGAAGACGAATTATATCGTGCTCTGGACTCTGCACCAGCTAGTGGTGCTGGACATCCTGCAGCTAAATCCAGCGGCGTCCTGTATCAAAGTCAATGCATGAGTGGAGCTGCAAGTGCTACCGTTGCTGCATGCATTCTTTCTCATATTCCGTAGCTTGCTGTAAGTACGATGCTCTGGCTGCAGGCGCGAGTTTTTGCGGGTGACGAGATCTCGGCATAGATGAGTGGTTTGTACGTCACCACTAAGTTGCAGGTATGCTACTCTTTCTCGGTCGCTCATACTACTGCACCTGCACTATTCTCTACACTGGTGTTTTGGCCATACACAGATGCAAATTAATGTAATGCATGGAAAAATATATCCCATGTCTATACATAAATCAACGCATGTTTATATATAAGGATTCAAGGAAGGGATTTAATGTTAATATGAGATGTGGAGGTGTACGAGAAGGAAGGGCAAAGAATGATGAATCTCCATATATTTCTATATTTTGTTAGTTTTCTATATTTTGTTAGCATCTAGAGTTTATTACTTAAAACACAGATTCTTTAATCCTTTCCAACACCCATGAGAAAATCATTCAAATTGTATGACATGCTATTTAATGATCCATGTAGTAAGCATGTTACTAAACTATTTTATTAGTACAGGAACACAAGTGAATCAATTAAATTTTGCAAAAGATAGTATATAACCATATAAAATACCTATATTGACTAAAATTTAGTTGCTAGCCTCACTGGGCACATTAGAAAAAAAATTAGAAATTCACAGAATAATCAGAAACATTTGTTCTTTTATTTAGTAGAGTCCAATCATCATCACCGATAATAGCAACTGAATCTATTTGTTTAACAAAAAAGTTAAATAGCCATTAAATCTATTTGTCCAAGAAAAATTACCTAATTGTGCTAATTATAAAGAATGCATAGAGTAACCATCTAATTTTGCATCCAAATTACTCACTTCCACTATTATGAAAGATAATTCAAAATAATTTGCTACATACACAGCCCAATACATTAAATAACCCAATTCTTCCATTATAAACTATACATTAAAATAAATCCGTTCCATAGCTCTGACATTATAAAAGAAAATTTAAAACAACCACCTAATATTTTCCATAAATTACCCACATCTAGCATTCAGGAAGATACTGCAAAGTAACCCCCTACAATGGCATTCAAATTACCCATATACGCATTATGAAGTAAAATATTAATTAACAAACTTAATTTGCATGTAAATTACCCACCTCAGCCATCCTAAAAATAAAAATACAAATATATATCTTATTTTGATATTCTAAATTATAATTTCTATAACTCTTAGGTTAAAAGCAAGCGTAATTCTGTGTTCCACCATGTGAAGACCAAGTAAACATGTAGGAGTACATATTACAATAAATGTTTGTTTTAATGGCTTATCAAGTGTGTTAACATGTTCCCTTAACGAACCACATAGCAAAGATACTAATAATTAACTCTAAGTTATATTAATATTAATACTCCATGATACAAAACAATTTTTCACAAGTTGTGATTGCAAATATTTATATGTTAATTTTAAGTACTCAGTATTTAATAAAACACTGCTACTTCAAATAAAATTATGTGACAGTGTTATGGTGCAAGATGAAATAACTATTTACACTATTGTAAGAACCAACCTAAGACCTATAATCTTTTTAATTTAATAAATGATGAAAACTATGAATAAAATATACAATAAGCATTGGAGTTTTGATTTAACATAGCATTGCAGTTTTGACTAAACATACAAATAAAAAGAATTGCAATATCTAGATTAAAACTTAAATTTGAAGTATAGATTTATGATGGCACCCAAAGGTATGCAAAAGTATGGCACTAACAAAAATATAAACCCTAAAAATTATAAATAGGCGTCAAGAATATAGCATCCATGTTAATTCTTACGAGTCCACTAAAAAATATCGATTCTAAAAACTCACACAAAATAAAAAACATCCTCACTGCCGTCAATTCTGTACACTAAAATCATCATCGATGATAATAACCATATGTTCGATAATAATAACCATATGTTCGGTGCAATTTTCTAAGATAACCCATGAATCTTTTAAGTTACTCGCTCATGCCATTAAGAAACATATTGCAAAGTAAACATAGATTTGCATCCATTTATCCACCTGCTATTCCACCCTTAAATTTACATCTAAGTTAACAGTTTTCACATTATTAAAACTCAAATCCTCTTATTTCTACATCTTAATTATCAACATATTCTATTACAAAGAAATTTAAATAACCATATAAACCACATATATGCGCAATCTTAAAAAAAATATTTCTTACATTAGTGATGATGCCAAAAATATTTAAAATTTATATACTTCAACCATAAACATTTGGCATAGTTTATTGATATAGTATAACCATTACCTCATTAATAAGTCGTTAATAAAATTCAAAAATATTGAGAAGTGGGGAGGATATAGTGTTCGGCTATGTCGATAGTGTTCACTATAATTAGCTATATCTTTGCGTCATTTGAGATTGCTTTGGTACAAAAAGCTACTATAAGACATAAATATTAATATTCTCTTGAGGTTAGCATTATTTTTTTGTGAAAGAAAGAGGTTAGCATTACTATCCATCCTAGATTTCCTATCAAGCTCTAAGCTGATCATCGTCAATGTAGTGTAGGTTTAAAATGATGACTATTCATGCCATCGTAGTACTTTAAGAGTGCAATCTACAACCTAAAGTCTTTATTCTTAAAAGTACAAAATCAATGCCACTAAAAGATATAATAAGCATGAGAATTCCAACTTAAATTGAGGGCTAAAAAATTTGTAGTAACCAATAAGGGTTATAATTGAGATTCAAAATTTAGATTTGTGACACCATAAAGATATGGATGAAAAATAGATAGATTAGTAATTGATAAGTTTATCGTAACTGCAGAGTATTTAGTATTTGTTATCTATTGTGTTACAAATGAACAAAGTGAAAAGAATGTAATTTAATACATTTCTTTTTTGTTGTTAGAGACATCAAACGATAATTAATGGTGATCTCCCTTATAAGATTCTCACCTGTGCGAGAGCACAAGTTGATAGACTGTGCGAGAGCATGGGTTGATGGACTAGTGATACCAATTGTTAGCAACCCGATTGCACAGCCTCAGTCAATTACTCATAACTGGTTCGATACAGCCTGAAAAAGGAGTTTTCAAAGGCAGCAAGCACGAGATCGAGGATGTAGACTAGAAGTGATACATCTGAAGGGAAGCTAGAATCTAGGGAAGAAGATAAGCAATAGCAGTAGGGAAATGCCAAACACTTTGGTAGTAACGTGGGTAGGTACCCACCCTGCTATCCACCGAGAGAAGATCCTTGAGGAGGTAGATGAACAGTAACTGAGAGGAAGAGGTATTGTGTTTGGGATCGGATAATTGTTCGATCCTCCTCCCTGTCCACCTGTTGTTGCCTTTGTAGTCGTAGTGATAGGGTCTTCTTTGGGCCTTGCTTATGAGGCACATACTGACCGGCCCATAAGCCCATGGCCTTATCCACTTCATATACGCTGCTGCTCCTCCTCCCTGGTCGTGACCTCAGTTCCGACGACACAGCTGCAGCGAGAGGAAACGAGAGATAGGGGGCCAACCGTGCTGATTGGTCAGAGCATCAAGGTTAGCTCTTGTGCCAGAAGAGGGGGCGTCAGGCCAGCCCCTCTGCCAAGCTAGAAGAGCGGGACTAGTTAAAGATTAGTTAGAGTAAGATCAGATATGGCAGCCGCCGGTATTGCAGTGAGTGTTTCAATGGGGATGATGAAACTAGTCCTAGAAAAGCTCGGCACGCTCATGGGCGACGAGTCAAAAAGATCAAGGGTCTTCGGAAGGAGGTGTCTTTCCTTAAGGATGAGCTCCGCGCCATGCATGGACGCTCTACTTGAGAAGATGGATGCTACTGATAAACTTGATTCGCAGGTCAAGGAGTGGAGGAACGATATAATAGACATGTCCTATGATATCGAAGATTGTATTGATGACTTCATTCACCAGGTTGGTGAGGACCACGACAAGGTGGGGATCCTCCAGAAAGCTTCTAGTTTCCTGAAAAGTATCAAGCATCGTTACCGCATAGGCAGTCAGATCAAGAAGATCAAGACTAACATCGAGAGAGGTACAAGTTTGATGTGTGTATCTCTAACAGTAACCCGGTGGTTGCTGATCCTTGGTTGTCTACTCTACAAAGATTCAACAAACCTTGTGGGCATTGACACCCAAAAGGAAGAGCTTTCTAAATGGATTAATGATGAAGAGCAACAGCTCAAGATTATGTCAATAGTAGGATCAGGAGGCTTGGGCAAGACCACGCTCGCCAGTGAGGTGTATCATCAAGTTGAAGGCCAATTCAATTGCAAAGGCACTTGTTTGTGTTTCCCAGAAACCAAACATTACCAAGCTACTAAAGAGATGGCAATTTCCAAAGGCAAAGGGATCAAGCTGCAGCCCACCAGGAAACAGTCCGCCCCCCCGCACGCCCCCTCCCACGCGGGCGACTCGGGTGGCCGGTAGCCGCTGCGCCCTCCACTCTCCTCCTCTCACCTCCCCAACCACGCCGCCGTCGGAGCAGGCCGCCCGGCGGGCTGTGCGGCTCGGCTGGGATGGCGGCGGCGAGGCCTCTCCTCGCGTCCAGCAGTGTGGCGGCCCGGCTGTAGCCAGTCGGCTTGGCACGGCGCCGCTCGAGCCATGTGGGGCTCGATGGAGCTAGCTGGCTGCAGCTGCGGCAGCACCAGCGGAGCCCGAGCAGGCGCACGGTGGCGATGGCGGCGGGATCTGCTTCTTCTTCCCCTCCGCCGTCTCCTTCCTCCTCGCATGGCAGCACTGGTGGCGCCGAGCTGGGCTGTTGTTGGGCCGTGGTGGCTGGATCCATGGCCGATGGCGGATCCGGCGCCCCTTAGGGCGGGGCGGCGCTGGTGGTGGCAGTCATGGTGAAGGCAGCGGCGTCAGCTCAGGGTAGTGGGTTCTCTGCCCTAGCGGTGGGATCCAGCGCACCTTGGGCTTGGGCGGCGCCAACAATGGTGGGGCACTCGCAACCGATGGCGGCCGGTGGTGGCGGTAGCATCGGCTGTGGATGCCAAAGCCGGTGACGACATCAGCAACGACTTCGGCATGCGGCAATGTGACGCCCACGGTAGGGTAAGTCCGATATGTTGCCCAGCCAGAGGGGGTGGCGACCGACGTAGCTATGCGGCTGCTGCGTGCAGCCGGCGTGGAGGTGCCCCTCTGGAAGGGTTTCGGTGGGATGGCAGGGTAGTGACAACGGTGACGACAGCATGCAGGTCTAGGGCCTTGGCCTGACGGTTGTGCTGGGGGACCCTTCGGGCGAAAGCCTTGGCGACGGCGACGCCTGTGGGCGCCACATCCCCTGCTGAGGGCGTCGTGTTCCCCAGCACTTCTTTCCATGGGTGAAAGTCCTAGTCCATCTTTGGACGAGTGATGGCGGCGTTTCTCGACGTCATGCCCTTCTTGAAGGCATAGTTGTTGCAGTTCGTTTAGGCCACGATGTTGCCTTCGGTTGTTGCTCTTCGCTTCTCGGCAACCAGTCTATGTGTGGAGGGGGACCTTGCAGCGCGAAATTGGAGCTGCTGCATTAGGAGATGTGGCTTGGCAACGATGACACGAAGCGAACCCCTTTCTTCGTCGACTGGAATGCTTCAGAGGTCTGGAAAACACCGAGGGCGGGGCAGAGGATCAAGATAGGAAGTCGGAGCTGCTCTTCGGTTTGAATTTGGCAATGATGACGTGTTGCGGCCTCTTGCTTCGGGTCGTGTGTCTGTCTTCGCTAGATTCGTCTGGGTCTGCCATGGGAAGTCGGAGCAACTGGCTACTTAGCAACCATGCTCGGCAACGATGATTCATGACAGTTTTGTACTCTTCTGCGTCGCGTGGGTGGGTGTTTCGCGTGGATAAACGCTTCCTAGCGGTGTCGTCCTTTACGACTTAGGTTTACTAATGCGCGGGCATGCCAATATACATAAGTATACAAAAATGGACAATAAACACACAAACAAGTAGGGAACTCTCCATTGTATTAATCCTTTACAGAATTACAGAGTACAAGTCCCCTTGAGATTTTACATCAGATCACGCCTGACTAATACTGTTGATACCAAAATTTGGTAAGCCGAGAAGTACTATTGGCAAGAAAATATTTTTGGTAAAGCAAGACATCTGATGGCTGCTAGCGAGATCAAGTAAAGAAAATATATATACACGTGTGTGGTCACCGGATTCAGAATCGGCAAACTCGACTCAGAATCGGCAAATGGTGATCGGCTATCAAGGAAGCCCGTTGCATGTGTGTGAACGATCGGCATGTCCATTGCTAAAAATAGAAGGCATACGCATATACTTGGCTGGATGTCACAAATCACGTGCAAGGCAGGCAGGTCCAGGAGAGATTGTCAATCAGTTTGATCTTCTATGCCGAAGAAGGAATATTTTTTATCCGGAAAGGCGTGATGCTCATCGGGATTGGGAAACGTGGAAACATATCATGTTTGAATACAAGACCGGCTACGTGTCATATACGTACTCAGCAAAATGACATGTACACGCCGAGGAGGCTCAAGACGTGTCGGTCAAAGGAAGATTTTCACGCATGAAGATATGGAAAGCAAATATGGACACGTATCTACTAGTACGAGGCATGGATGTCTTTCATGGCCGAATTAGTTAGGGAATAAAGATTTGTTCTATATTTAGCTTGTACGCAAAGGAACCTTCCTTGCATGTACATGGACGAGAAACGTCCTCCTGTATCGTCCAAGACCGACATCCCTATAAATATAGGGGGCACGGCACATGTAAAAAGATATACACAATCAAATCAATACAACCGGCCCCGTGCCAAGTTTCGAGTCCTTCGTCGTGTCATCGAGTTTCTTCGAGAGGAGCCATCGATCCGTCGACCTCCGTAAGTACCGACAACCTTGCTATCATGTCTAGTATCATGCGGTGGATTTAGATCTTAATGCAAGTAGTCTTGTTTATCTCGACTGGATGGCCGTGCGGCAGGCGTCTGCTTGATAATCAAGAAGTCTTTGTTTACGCTTTGTTTATCTCGACTAGATGGCCGTGAGGCAGGCGTCTGCTTGATAGCTTAGTGAAGCAAGATAGTTATCGGCTCTATTAGATTTGGCAAGACCTAATAGATTCATTAAGTTATCATGTGTTGCATATCTTTAATGTTTATATTTTTTGTAACACTCTTTACCCAATCTAGATTGATTAGTTTCGGCTCTTTATCTTTATAGATCTATTTGTTCTCTAAACGTCTTTATTCTCATGTTGTCGTGATAAGTAGATCATATGCTTATACAGCCGAATTAGATCAATCTAAATTATCACTTGTTGTGGGTTCTTACACGTCAAGTGCGTTTCAATCTTAATAGAGCTGAGTGTCGTGCGGCGGATACGAGTTTTTATTAGGTTTGCTCATGCTAACTTGTATGTTCCTTTTTCATGGACCCCGAGTCGGCTAGTTTGCTGATCTTGGTTATGCTCCAACTCATAATTAACTTCCATTTGTTCGAACATATCTTCTCATGCGCGTGTGATCAGCAATTAATGCTTTACGTATTTTATCTTTATGTCAACTGAATGAATCACATGCATGATTGGCAGACAGTTCTTATAGTTGTATGTCGTCATAAGTGGCTTCAGGGCCGTATATACGGAACTGTCCGGTCTCACCGGTATGTTCCGATTTTGTATTTAATAACCTTTATCCCTTGTCGGTTTTCGAGTCAAATTGATCGCACGCTTCGGATCTCCAAACCGTCCCAGCGCCCGATTGAAGCCACGCATTCCGGCTTGCTGTGTGTGTGCGACACGGTGCGTCACGTTTCGTGTCAACACACTTTTTGGCACGCCCAGTGGGACACATCACAATCCTTTGATCGGAAGTCAGATCTACTCTAAATATTTATTACCTTCCCGATCACGGTGAAGTGCCGTTAAACTTATATTTCATCGACAAGGTTTGGCCGAAAGAAGAAGAAAATATAAACTACAATATTATCTTGACAAACGATTTTCCAGTAAATCGGTTCGATGGCCGATATCACCAATGACAGACAGAATCCAAGAAAGGAAATATTAATTATTCCTTGGAGTTGAATTGGAAGATATTGCTGAGCTTACAAGCCAATTTTTTGCATACGTGTCATCTTCATGAAAGTTGTGGCATATGACAACACGTAATGAGCACAGATCCAAAAGATGTTTCTTCCGCTCATAGATTTATTATATTGTTCGGCTGAAATAGCCGGATATAAATGATAAAAAGGCATGGATTGATTAGTTGAGGCCTCCAGATTTAACCAACAAGTCAGAAGGTGCTTGAAGATATATACGTCAAAGTCTATCAGCCGTATGATGATCAACAAACAAGCAAAGAAGATGTGTCACTAACACAGGATTTGAAGATTTAATCATCTTTTGGAAGCTGATGATAGTCCTACAACGTGAAGGGCAATTAAGTGATTCTTATCAAATCAGAAGTGTGCAACACCACGTATCTGCTGCATACTACTCTCTGGCCAAGAGCAGCTTCTATAGAAGGCCACGATTCACCAATCTCAAAAGAAGGAACATGTGTTATCGGCTAATCACAAATAAGTGGCCAATGAGATATATGTATCGCCTATACGCAGTGTACTATTAAGAAGCAACTACCAAGCCCGATCGGGGCTATGAGTAAGTATGGCCAGCTCGGGAAAATCTGCTGGACTGCTGCAGTACCTTAATAGTGAACTACTATGTATGATGAGCTGGCCGGGAGAGCGTGGAGACACGTGTTGTAAACACACAATCAGCTGTGAAGAGCCGATTCAGCCCTATAGGACTCTACTGCCGAATAGAGGTTATTCATTTGGAAAGAAATCGAAGCACAGAGTCCGGATGCCCTTTGGTCTTCATGTAAAAGCAACGGGGAGGTTCAGGAAAAATAGATATGTCAATTGATGACTGGGCGATTACTATGTTCGGCTCGCGAGACAAGATGGTACAAAGGTCAGATATGGATCACTCCAGCGATCAATAGAAAATATTTCTTATCAGCTAATCGGCTCCCACATGATAGCCGATTGAAAAGAGGAAGCCAAGTCTATCGAGAATGTGCGTACATGTCATACGAGATATGGGTGTATATATATGGTACATATGCAGCTGATCGGTTAAATAAATCCAATATGGGCGCCTGGAAATATTGTTATGCCATATATACACGATACAGCCACCGGCCGATAGGCAAAAGTCTAAACATGAAAAGCAACGAAGGGAGAGAGCCGACGACAATTGTTGATTCAGTGCTCAAAGGATATTGTGGATTCAGCTAAACCAGAGATGTTACTCGGCTTAATAAATATCGCCACTGGTCATATTACAGGAGGATCGATCAAGACCAGAAAAAGGGTATAATAAGGCATCAGATTTAGGCGGCTCATGAAGAAGGAGGTAGAACCTCAAGGATCCAGATGCGTCACGATAAACTGAGTTAGCTACTCACCTCTATCGGCTCCACGGATAGATATACATCAGCTAGGGGGCCGGTTCAGTTTTCAATCTGAATAATGCATCAGTTCAAGAAAAGGTTACCAAATTAAATATTCGAGTTAATGACGCCGTCAGAATTCAGAACTTGGAAGGCGATCAGAAAAAGATGAACATAGGCGATCGTCAAAGCTGAAAGTTGGAAATATGAGTTCATCATAGGAACCAACGCCAAGAAGACTTTATAGATGAAAACACTCGGCGCCTCGACCTCCCCACATCGATAATGCGTCGGGAACTTAGACCCGCATCGCGCAATGCACCTGCACACCGGGCTCATCTCTTCCTCTAGTCTTCTGTATCAGATCACTCTGCTTATTAGTTTCGGCTTTGTTAACCATTGAGTTCGTTAGCAACAAGAACTACTGCGTATGTCAGCAGTGGAGTTTACATATCAGCAATTCGACATCAACATACTTGATGGGCTACGCGAGGAAATAAGGAGACTAGAACGATGGTACTGACAGACCAATTGGAGATATTTAGGAGTTGGCTAAACTACAGGATGGATGATGAACCCAAGGATTTCCCCATCAGAAAGCCAGGCGCACTTATGTCATCATTACTTTGTCGTACAGACCATCAGAGACATAAAGACCGAGGAGTAGCACATCAAATCAATCGGTCGTGAGAAAGTAAAGCAGAGCATGAAGTAGGAAACAGAGGAAGTTGCCAGCGGATTGGTTACGTATACCTGATCGGCAAAATTAGTTCCAGGTGCATGCCGATTGCTTTCGGCTACTTCCCTCAATCCATATTGACTAATCTTCAGCTCTATTGGCTAATTGATTTTGGGAAAGATAATACAGCTGAAGACAAGATGATCGAGATACTAAAAGTTTTGGTAATGGCTCTGTTGGATTGACTTACGCTTATGCAATCGAGTCATGAAGAATAAATTAATTAATTCCGAGAAAGTTGAAGACAAGATCAAGTTACCACCGATGATTAACGATCATCGTCCTGACATAGCCGAGTTTGAACACTCTGGCTAATTGGAGGTTACCAATGATATCTATCAGCTGAAGAAAACAGAAATTTTAGAGGCCGGTAACATTTATGGAAAAGAAACAGAGATGGACATGAACAACTAATAACACGGATCAAATCCAAGCGGACAAAGTTCGAGTCTGTATGTGCAGGTGTCATGCTATTCAAAGCATCAAGCCGGTGGCTATAAGTTTTCATCCATCAGGCTATATTATTATTAGCTACTCTTTTCTGAACATCAAGGACCTCGTCTCATTGTTGACCTTCGACATAAAAGATGACAGTCCAAAGATAGAGATGTAGAGTAAGGGACGAGATAGTATGATGGCCGGAAAAGGGTTATTTGCCGTTCCATCTTTTGATCGGCAGTTCCCATGATAAGTGTTACCAGCAACTTTCAGGATTGTTCTTGTAATTTTGCGAAATTGCAATGAGGATTGGATAGAAAAGTCAAAAGCCGTTGCTACTATATTCCATCTATCGAAGAAAGATGCATCGGCTAGACAGATGGAACAGAAAAAAAAATTCCTCGATAGAAGGTCATTGAGACGAGTGTGTTCGGTGTCTCAAAGCTCCTACGCATCAGACGCGTGGCAGGGGGGCCTGAACCCGTCGTACATGCATCCACGCACCGCCGAGCTCATCTTTTATGAACACTCAATACACTCAATGTCAGCGTCGTCACCAGGACATTCTTGGACTACCCATGAACTATCTAGTCATCACGAGGTTACATCAGAGGAAAATAACAGGAGACCTTATGAAAGAAAACAAAGCCTAATCCAGGTGGCACATTTGGATATGGACAGAGCATAAACGCCTTGAGCAGTTTCGATCCAAAGCTAGTAATATTATAACCAAGAAAAGGAAGACAGTCGGATGTCACGATCAAATTGGCTTACAATAAATACATGTTTCTGCATTTGGTCGGCGCCCGGCAAATTGGTTACATATAAGTGATCGGCAAAAATTGGTTCCGTATGTATGCCGATCTCTTCTCGTGAAATAAGTCAGCTATATATGAATCCTGACTCGTTAAAGCTCAAGTTGGAGTATTGAAAGTTGTTGGACATCAACCTCTGGACTCATCGACATCAAACACCCTCTAAATTGTTTTGTCATGAGAGGTTATATCAGAAGAACGAAAGGAGTACAACCTGGCAGCCGATAGAGGACCATCGGCAACGTATTTTTTCCAGCATATGCCGAATCAGTTTTGAGTGATGCTTGGAATTTATATTTTGGGAATCGAGAACCAAGCGCAGCTTTGTCATTGGTAGTGTCCAGATATCGGAAGGAAGATCAATGGAACAAAAAATGCTGGTTCAGTCAAAGGATGTCAACTCCTTGGAAACGAGCTCGGTGCTTGATAATAGTATCCGATTGGAGGGCAAAGTTGAAACAAAATCCAGCTTGAATATTTGAGTTAGGAAAATATTTTAACATTGTTCGGATGGACTACATAAGCAATCAGAGTGGAAAAGTCACGACAAGCTCTTAGAATCAATAGATTGGTACATCACGACGAACTGAATCGGCTACTTAGCTCCATCATCTCTGAAGACTAATAAACAACGATAGACTTGGGAGGGCCAGTGCTGGCTTAGTTTCTGCTTCAGATGAAATATCACGCTATGAGGTCATCTAGCTTGGCAGACACAGCTAGCTCAAGAGGAATAAACACCGGTAGTAGTGCCTCAAGTGCTTGGATATGCGGAGGCTCAAAATAGCCGATACAGTCATGATCGGTTAAATCTAACTATCGGCAAAGAAATTGCAGCGATAAAGAAGTAAAATAACATCATCAACTTGATAGCTGAACATAGGATCTTGTTCGGCTGGGGGGCCGCATATCAGAAAGAAATACACCTGGAGCATCGTTGTTAATCTGCATTGCCAAAGTATGCATCATGGTTAGCTTTTTACAGAAGACAAATATTTATAACCGGACCTGGATATAGAAATTTGAGAAGTGCTTACGTGGTTCAGAATTACTAAAAATCCCATGTGGCCAACAGCTAGCGTGTTTAGGCAATGATGACGACTACTGTCCTGACTGCAACATGCAGGGATACATCAGCCATGGATGCAGCGAGAATGCCCAGGAAAGAAGCAGTCAAGTTACTATTGTGCTGATAGACCAAGGAAGAAACAAAAGGATCAAAGTGTTGCCTTTTGAGTTTCTATATGGTTATTAATCCAGTAGATATGCTATCCACACAGAAGCCAATGAATACAAATCTTGATTGACTTAGGGACGTATCTTCATCGGCTCCCGGTTTTCTCGTCATTTACGATTCTTACGCTAGGTTGATTCCTGCCTCAGGAGAGAAAGTCATGAACGTATAGGAGGAGAAAATATATGTGACCAGTCATCAAGACGATCAAGATGAGTCGAAGAATAAGGTGACCTGATAGCCGATTGGAGTTCGGTTGAAAGTTATTATTAAAATGCATCAGGAAGTCGTCCAAATCTCAGTACACAAAGTGAAGCTTCTGATTGGTGATTAATTAATCAACTCATGACTCAGGAGGATTCGCATGCAAGGAGATATATACATATATACATAATCAATGGACTTGATCAATGGACTTGCATGTTCAGCTACGGCCAAGAATGCTTGAGCAAGCATGGCCAATCAATATATTTGGCCGCCTATGTTTAGCAAGTCTCACAGACAAGGCCAAGCAAGTTAACTGACGAAGGAAGATTATGTTGGCAAGAGGAATATTTTATTATTGCTTGGCCAGACTGTGCAAGGAAAATAAGAAGACGCCAAGAGGATATTACATTTGGGAAATTACAGCCAATTAACAAAGGAGCTACGCATTCTATTCAGAAGAATGATTGGCTACTAACATTGAGTTCTCAATAGTAGCACTGGCTTCTAGATGCAACAGCTGAAAAGCACACTGATGAAAACATCATTATGGAGAGTGTTTTCTAAGCGAAGGCACTTATCGGCCTAAAAGAGGAAAAGCGCATATGTGTGATCAAGATCACATGACACAACATCGGCGATCCATCATAAAGAAGGACAAAAGAATAATTTCTACCGGCTCCTTCAGCTTCAAACGATGGTTTGCGCCACTCTATCCTCACTTCTCTAGCAGTATCTAAGTTTCAAATTTAAAATACCTGCATTACTGCTAAGATTAAATCTGGAAAATAATTCCATTCTATAAGTATATGCTATAAATGTTTTAGGTTTATCCATTGTTGAGATGATGAATAGATGCTCTGTTTTATTTTTCACTTGTGTCTAGTTTATAAATTTGATTTCTTTAAAAATTTGGGTTTAGTGGTTATAATACTTGTCTTGAAGTCTTCAAAACTTGTGGGTTGCATAGAATCCAAGCTCTGTTTAAAAGTGGTTGTATAATAAGAATGGAAGTAAAATTTACTATGACATTATTCTGAGAAAACTTGAGATCCGGATGAATTTTCTAAAAATCAAACTAATAAAATATCATGTTGAGCTTTGTCAAATTGTTGTGACCACTAGTGCAGATTATAGTTATATGCCTAAGATCAAGCTTATCTTAAAATAAAATATCTTGTATGTGTATTTTCTCTTTGATTAGGATATGAGGCTATGTTAAAAAAAAACTCACGTGTTCGCCAGAACTGAGTTATAAAAAATATAATAAAGGGGCAAAAGCCTAGGTAGCCTCATAAATTAAGATGATAAGAGAAAATGTTATGTGCAATGAAAAAATAAAATAAAAATTCTTGATCTAAGCGTATGATTTGTATCTCCTTATGGTTCGATCTTTGACTTAGCAATACTATATGGTATCTCGGAAATAAAAATGACGGACAAGTGTCCGCTTGAAACCGAGTCACCTATTTCTCGAATAAAAATGACAGACAAGTGTCCACCGAAACCGAGCATAAAAATGTATAAAATAAAATAAAAACACAAAACTTCCGGATTGAAGGTGATCAAAGAATAAGAGATAAGTAATTTTTTGTGACTGTTCTATCTTACAACTGCTCAAGGACTTAGCAAGGATTATAAGCCCCATGGTTCAAAAGGGTAGATGGATGAGTAGAGTACCATTTTATTCAAATTCGAAAGAAATCTTAATTATAAACCTGATACTCTTGTAACGTAATCGACATTGTAGCATCTCCTGATCAATGACTTAAAATGGAGAAAATTATAATATTTATACACCTATGCATTTGCTACTAACCTATTTCCACATGTATTGGAGGTTTATTATTTTGCAGGCAAAATTGGGAGATATGGTGACAATGCTGCCAGTGAATTTCTCGGCTCTTTGAAGAAGATCATGAGAGCACATATTTCGAAGCATGAAGATTCATACTCCGAAATAGGGGGGCCTGTGTTGACAACAAAATTTGGTAAGCCGAGAAGTACTATTGGCAAGAAAATATTTTTGGTAAAGCAAGACATCTGATGGCTGCTAGCGAGATCAAGTAAAGAAAATATATATACGCGTGTGTGGTCACCGGATTCAGAATCGGCAAACTCGACTCGAGAATCGGCAAATGGTGATCGGCTATCAAGGAAGCCCGTTGCATGTGTGTGAACGATCGGCATGTCCATTGCTAAAAATAGAAGGCATACGCATATACTTGGCTGGATGTCACAAATCACGTGCAAGGCAGGCAGGTCCAGGAGAGATTGTCAATCAGTTTGATCTTCTATGCCGAAGAAGGAATATTTTTATCTGAAACAGACGTGATGCTCATCAGGATTGGGAAACGTGGAAACATATCATGTTTGAATACAAGACCGGCTACGTGTCATATACGTACTCAGCAAAATGACATGTACACGCGAGGAGGCTCAAGACGTGTCGGTCAAAGGAAGATTTTCACGCATGAAGATATGGAAAGCAAATATGGACACGTATCTACTAGTACGAGGCATGGATGTCTTTCATGGCCGAATTAGTTAGGGAATAAAGATTTGTTCTATATTTAGCTTGTACGCAAAGGAACCTTCCTTGCATGTACATGGACGAAAACGTCCTCCTGTATCGTCCCAAGACCGACATCCCTATAAATATAGGGGGCACGGCACATGTAAATAGATATACACAATCAAATCAATACAACCGGCCCCGTGCCAAGTTTCGAGTCCTTTGTCGTGTCGTCGAGTTTCTTCGAGAGGAGCCATCGATCCGTCGACCTCCGTAAGTACCGACAACCTTGCTATCATGTCTAGTATCATGCGGTGGATTTAGATCTTGATGCAAGTAGTCTTGTTTATCTCGACTGGATGGCGGTGCGGCAGGCGTCTGCTTGATGATCAAGAAGTCTTTGTTTACACTTTGTTTATCTCGACTAGATGGCCGTGCGGCAGGCGTCCGCTTGATAGCTTAGCGAAGCAAGATAGTTATCGGCTCTATTAGATTTGGCAAGACCTAATAGATTCATTAAGTTATCATGTGTTGCATATCTTTAATGTTTATATTTTTTGTAACACTCTTTGCCCAATCTAGATTGATTAGTTTCGGCTCTTTATCTTTATAGATCTATTTGCTCTCTAAACGTCTTTATTCTCATGTTGTCGTGATAAGTAGATCATATGCTTATACAGCCGAATTAGATCAATCTAAATTGTCACATGTTGCGGGTTCTTACACGTCAAGTGCATTTCAATCTTAATAGAGCTGAGTGTTGTGCGGTGGATACGAGTTTTTATTAGGTTTACTCATGCTAGCTTGTATGTTCCTTTTTCATGGACCCCGAGTCGGCTAGTTTGCTGATCTTGGTTATGCTCCAACTCGTAATTAACTTCCATTTGTTCGAACATATCTTCTCATGCGCGTGTGATCAACAATTAATGCTTTACGTGTTTTGTCTTTATGTCAACTGAATGAATCACATGTATGATTGGCAGACATCTCTTATAGCTGTATGTCGTCGTAAGTGGCTTCAGGGCCGTATATACGGAACTGTCTGGTCTCACCCGGCATGTTCCGATTTTGTATTTAACAACCTTTATCCCTTGTCAGTTTTCAGGTCAAATTGACTGGCACGCTTCCGGATCTCCAAACCGTCCGGGCGCCCGATTGAAGCCACGCATTCCGGCTTGCTGTGTGTGCGACACAGTGCGTCACGTTTCGTGTCAACAAATACATCTGACTAAATCAGTGATTGTGTAGCTTTTGGTTCCCGGGGTCTCGTGAGACAATCCGGTTAATTACATCCATAGACTAACTTATATGGAAGACCTCCGATTGAGCTGCGATGATGGTCATGTCTTCAGGCCTTGAGTGTTGTTGTCTCCAAATATGCAAGAATAATTATGGAATATAAATGCAATAAAATTTGCCACGGCCTCGTCGGTCAGTGGCGTTTGCTATCCGGCCTCGTCGGTCACGGAGTTTGAAGTGAAGTCAGGAAAAATGCTCGGCCTCGTCGGTCATGAATAGATAAATGCCTTGCCTCGTCGGTCAAGGATGATCGCCTCCAGCCTCGTCGTCGCGGAGCGAGATTGTAATTGCAATTTCCTAGCCTCGTCGGTCTAGGAATTTGATCATAACTTCACAACAAAAGCATCGGCTAGCTTCTGATTTAATTGGGCATACATACGGAGACTATAGCAGCTCAGTCACCATGATGCATATCTTAATCACGTTGACAGGTTCCAGCCATAAACTACTGGCACGAACATGGACAAACATCAATTTGCTAAGCCAGGTCCTGATGGCTGATCGATTAATAGGCAATAGCTACACAATTTCAACTCTTGTGCATAGGTACAACCACGAAGAATATCACAGTTGTAACTCAGCTGATTTACATGGTCAACATACTGCAAATGCACTTCTCTTAAACATGAAGTCATCTCAACAATCAAAGGGCCACGCTCACAATTGTGAGCCGCTAATCACCCGCTAATATTTAGTACTTGAAACATTCTGAGAGTTACACAGTACATGATATCTATTTATTGGTCCTCCCGGCAATTGACACTTCACAGCACATGCTAACTCATGCTAACTACTCACATATTACATCTTGCTTGTTTATTTCACAACACACACTGACTATGTACTGCAACTCATTTACTGAAAATTTACATGACTGGACACTATCAATCTCCACGCCTGGCTGCTTCTAACGGTGGATCATAGCCCAGCTGTACTCATTATGATTCACAACAATATTGCATTGCATCTCTGTAGTGGGCTCTAAACTGCAGCTGCTATGACATTTTACTGCTTGCTTCTATATTACTGAACAAATATCTCCACCCTTTACTGGACTTCTCAGTTATCATCCTTTGGATTAAAGAATTTGTATGGCTGAACTAATCAAATCAAGTTGCATTTCAGACAGAGGACTACTTTACATCTCTAAACAGGACTACTCTTGGTTATCTCTTCACTGTCACAACATTCCTGCCTACTACATGGATTAATCTCTCTGCTGAACATGTTGCGTTCATCAGTACTACTCTTCGGCTCACTGCTGCACACACTCCATTTATATGTATAATACTGCACCAAATCTCCGACTCTCTGATCCTTCAGGTTTGCCTAATATTGCTCAACATAATGCCTGTCAACAGATAACATACCACTCTGCTAGCTCCTGAAATTTTCACTCCACTGCCCTTGCTGTATCTACTGCAGTCTATCACTTCTTCTTTCTAATTGCAGCACTTGTCTCTCATAAATTTCAGACTTTGCTTGCTTCTCTCAGCACATAGCTTATCAACAGATCAGGCTCATACTACTTCATCACTGCCTTGATCATTTGCTGCATTTGACAGGCTTTCTCCTATACTAATTTTGCATCTCTCTTCTTTCTAGCTGCTGCTCGACACTTTTACTTGCCATCAAAATTCAGACTCCCTTTCTCCTCTGCTAAATCTAATTTCACTGACAAATGAACTCTCTACTACTCTCGACACTTATCTGAAATTGCAATCTCTTCTCCCCCACTAAATTGCTCTCTAATCTGCAGCACCACAACTACCTATACTACTCAGGGATCCTTCAAAATTCAGACCCTCCCTCTGAACATCAACATCACTGCAATCCACCGTCCACCTTGATTGGCTACTGCCTAAACTACTATTCTCCTCCCATTGACTTGAATCATCAAGAACTGTCTTCGAACTCTCACAACACCTCTACAGGAACCCTGCTTCTTTACCTCTGTCGAACTCCACTGGTACACCAACTACACTGCAGTAAACACATATACCACCTTCCAACCTCTACATCTAGAATCCTAGATCAACATTGCAACTTGCTTTTCCCCAACAACTGCACCTATCACAGCCAGCCCCTCCTCTACAACTCCAAGAACTACGCCATGGCAGGACTTGACTCTCTCTGCTCATCTCCACGCCGGATGCCCAGCAAGATACCTAACAAGATAAAAGAACCCACCGATGGGGAGTCTCACCCTTGGATGCAGACATGGTGCTTGATCCTCCGGCAGCGCACGGCGTCGACTTCCTTCGGCGCGGAACTGTGACCGGCGACGACGGCGGCGTGGTGCTGCAGTGGGCGCGGCTTGCAGATAGCAGTGGGTGGTGAGATGCTGTTGCAAGCGAGAGCAGCAGCTTGACGACGATGGTGTTGCGATGATCCCCTCCCCTGCTAAAGAGAACTGTCTGTACTTATAGGCGAGAGAGGCCAAGGAGCTCGCTGGAGTCGTGGTTGAGGAATCCAATGCGAACGCTCGCTGCTCCACCTTGGGTCGTGGCGAGGTCTTCTCGGTCGTGGCTCCGAGGATCAGGGATGACCGAGCCCGCCGCTGAGGCCGGTAGTATTTGCTATAGTAGAGCTTATCTTCTCGGGATTCTTTTGTGTAACAGATCGGCCGTCGTACGCGTACAGCTTGACCAGCAAATACAATACGGCCTTGTATTCCGTATACATGTATGATTAGCACGTGGGCCGTTACGTGACAATCTTGGCCCATTGCATTTGTATCCATTTATCAGCTATGTACAAGTTCATAATTGTGCCATGTAGAAATATGGAACTTGTGCACGTTGAACTGGTTGAACTGGCCAGTATCCAATTTGCTTTCCACCAAGGTCCTTTTTCTAGCAGTAAGCATGTGCACAATCAACTAGCCGGGCGGTTCGCGTTCTTGTTGAGTCATTTGAACAAAAAATCCTTAGCACTTGCCATACGTGAATTTTCCATAGAATAAATCTGCCACTTAATATATAAGTGTTAGGCAAATTTTATAAATAGACATAAATATTAATGCCGCTCAAAAAAAGATGACAAAATATCGTATTACAGTGGGTTTGCCCTTTGTGTGTCATGTGTTGACATCATGTTGACTACCCTTCTGTATTACAGTGGGTTTGCCCTTTGTGTGTCATGTGTTGACATCATGTTGACTACCCTTCTTGTACATAAATTTCTATGGTTTTAAATTGGACGGCAGAGCTCCTGCCTTTGTTTAAAAAATGCTACTAAAGATATTGCTGTTTCAACTTGGACTACGACAATATTCTCGTGACTACTTTGTGGAGCAAGACCTAGTCAATGCCCTCAGAAAACACTTACAGGATAAGTGATACTTGGCCATTATCTCATTTTGTGTCAATAATATCTGGTGTTTCATTCATATTTAACATGTAAATATCTTAGTTATTTTTACAAAAATTCTTGACTGCTATTATGGAGTACGACATATGAAGGAAAAAAACACATAATATGGGTTATGCATATATTATTTAATATTTTTTGTGGCCAATATTTGATTTTATTCTCTATTTAGGTTGGCCTAAACTATATTAGTCTTTTTTTAAGACTGAAGAACATTTTGAGACTTCCATATATTAGTGTGGCCAAAATCCTCGGGTTACAAAATTTCTACTATCCTTTGTTTAAAAATCGTATGCTGTTTTAATTTTTTCATAAGTCAAATAAAGTCTTCTCTAATTCGGACCAACGCAAGTTTTATAAAAAATACAATGATTAATAAGATCTACAATACAAATGCATACTATCAACACATCTCATGCTAGATTCAATGAAACCCATTTGATGTTGTATATGATTTACATCAAAACTACACGACATATTTCTTGCATATTGGAATGAGGGAATTAGTAACAATTAATCTTCGACCTCCCTTACAGAAAACAAACATAATCCGCCAACTTGTACTGTTGTGCTCAAATGGCCGTTGTACGCCTAGCGGTGCACTTTTCATATGCATCTAATACAACCCGTTTTGTACTAACATTTTATTGTCAGGTGGGTTTCCACCGGATAAGTAGTCTGTATGTGAAGCAATGTGATCGTCCTCCTCATGGGCTCCCCTCGAAACAAATGAAGCATGTCTACTCCTCCTGGTCTGCTCAGCAGGTGCTGGTTTCCTTTTGGAAGGTGGGCAGCTATCCCCCACCTCAGAATATACGGCAGGGAAGGCTCCTCCCGCGCAGACATAGGTATTAGAGACGTCAGGGCAAGGTGCGGACGTAGCTAATGCGGAGATGTTCCGGAGTGCATGCGGCCCGTTGGCTCAGGTAACGGGTTTGCATAGAATCCGATTTGATAACGTATGCATGCACAAGTACGCATGTATGTACTTGAATGTTGGTATATACATTAGACATGATACTAGTAGTAGTATATACCAATAAGCGTCTGGCCAGATATCTATTATATTACTATAAAAGAGCGAAGGAATCATCTCATCATCATCATCATCATCACACTATAAAAGAGCGAGTTTTTTTCAAGGAGGGCTCTCCATCTATAATAACCGTCTGATCTAGCTGTCGTCTTACATGAGCCCTTCGTCGTCCAAAATCTTACTCTTCTTCGTTAATAACCGTTTCATCACATTATTATCACACTATAAAAGAGCGATTTTTTTTCAAGGAGGGCTCTCCATCTATAATAACCGTCCGATCTAGCTGTCGTCTTACATGAGCCCTTCGTCGTCTAAAATCTTACTCTTCTTCGTTAATAACTGTTAGATCTAAACTTCATGTTATATGAGCCTTTCAATTGTCCAAGATCTTACATGTAGATGTAAGACTAAACCACAGGGTCGATGCCGACCAGCAAGGCTCCTCCAAGCCTCCGGAACAGGTACGATTTCCTCCTTCCGCGTTCTACCCGTGGTGCTCATGTACTCTTTCAATTCAATTTGGGTTTCCGTGGCGTTCCCGGGCAGGAGAACAAGCCTAGGACGTACTACTTCCTCGTGGCGAACGCCAAGTTCATGCTGGACGAGGAGGAGCACTTCCAGGAGCAGCTCGCCGAGAAGCTGCGCAACTACGGCGAGAGCGGCAAGGAGGACTTCTGGCTCGTCGTGGAGCCCAAGTTCTTCGACAGGTTCCCCAACATCGCCAAGCGCCTCAAGCGCCCCGCCGTCGCGCTCGTCTCCACCAACCGCAACTGGATCACGTGAGTGTCTATGCATCCAACAATGATCAGATTCTACTCCAGTGCCTTCCTTCCTTGCCTCGTAGTTTTTCCCAACCAGCCATCGCTTCATGCGTCATAAAGGGCGTGCAAATCAAAATGCCTCCAGTTGTATTTTTTCCTGGTAACACTGATTGTATTTTTTTTTCTGGTAACACTGATTGTAATTGTCCCAAAAGTAGCATCCTTCCAGCATTGTCTTGGTGTTCAATTTGCATCTCTAATTGCACCTTGCCACGTGTGTTTACTGTCAGTCAATGGCGCCCACTTGAAATATGGATATACCTACAGCATTACCCTTTGGTAACATTGAATATACTCCCTCCATTCCAAATTATCATTTATATCAAGTTTATAGAAAAATTCAGTGATATCTTGAACATCAAATCAAATTTCTCCATGAAATAGGTTTTGGCGGTGCATCTACCTGATCTTGTAGATGTCAATATATTTTTCTAAAACTTTTGCCATTTAGAGAAGCTTGACTTAAGATAAAGTGAACTATAATTTGAAAAAGATTGAGTAGTTACCTTTAATCCACTAAAGCGTTAATGTTTTGGTCCACTACTGTGCGTGGAAAAGAGGGATGCTGATACATGACTACTTCAGTTGATTCAGAATTTCGAATCCAGCTATTTGTTTCCAGAAAGAGCTCGGGTTACTGTATATATAGCTACTATGACTGGTCAGGTCTGCGCACTTTTCGGTGACGAAACTGAAAAATTTAAAAATTGGCTATAATATCATGTTCAAGGTCCACTCTGATATTTTGCATGACTGCATGACACATTACCTGTATCCAGTCAAGCCAACCCTAAATTAATGACTTCTTTTTGTAGTTGTGTTTGATGTTTCTTTTACTTTGAAGTGTTCCTGCATTTTGCCCCTCCTATTTATGTTGTTGGATATTTGGATTGTGTAATTGTGTTATGTCCTGAATTCTTGACAATGTTGAACAGTAGTATCTAAGGCTGCATCTTTCCTTTTTCTCTATCTCTAATTTTTACTCCATAGCACATCATGGAGATATATGTATGCTTGTGAATTCGAGGGTTCAATTTTTCTCACAAAACATGTGCTCACCACTTGTGCAGCAGATTAGTTGGTGGGTGGGTGGGTGGGTGGGGGGGGGGGGGCGCGGCGGGCATTGGCTTGTGAGAAACTGAGAATTACAAACCCTCTTTCCTAAGTGGATCTCTTATTTATGTTATGTAGTGCATCAAAATTCATGAGCCTGCTACATATAGTTTGGATACCTATATGATTGTTGTAGTAATTTCTTGAGGCTGTTTGCATCACCCTAAGCAAGATTACATCCACTGCACTTGTGCTTTGAGAAGAACTTTTTTAAATCAAATGCGCTTTGAGAAGATCAGTATAGGTATCCTCATTAACTTTTTTTAGTTTAAACATCTTTGCAGATATCCTCTTGTGCTTTTTTTCCTCTAAAAAAGGTTAATAAAGCAAATAAATAATCATAACACTGAGCATGGTCTCCATAAGATACAATTACTTTTTTTTTTGAGGCAACTGTGGGGCAAAGCCCCCCAGGAATATATTAAAAACCAACAGAAGAGTACAGGCATACAGGTGTTAGCAGGGAGCTAACAAGAGTAAAGGAAATTACCTAGTGGCTAAAAAACAGCAGGGAATAGCAGTGCCTCTAGGACTCAAAACAAGAACCAACAAGCTTTTACAGAAAATTTACAGAGAATTTATCCAATTCATAATTGCACTACGATGGTCGACCGAGACTCTGAAGAGATGAAGTTTAACTTCATCCTTGAACCGAAGCTTCCAACTTGCCAGCGAGGGGACTTTCTGATTGAAGATAAAATCATTTCTTTCCTTCCAAATGCTCCAAGCCGCCAGCATGAAGAGATCCATAAAGAACTGGCTTCCAAACACTCTTTTTTGCTGTACTAACATGTCACATATATTGTCCTGATGATCCCACTGAATACCCAATACAAACCATCTAGCAGTTGCAGCTGGACAGTCAAAAAAGAGATGTCTTGAGGTTTCCTCTGTCTGGTCTGGACACATTACACAAAGGTAACCTTCCTCCAGGTGTTTATTCTTTCTTCTCAACATATTCCTTGTATTCAGCCTGTCCACCAACAAAAGCTAGGTGAAGAACTTGATTTTTGGCATGGCTTTAGCTTTCCAAATCCAACAAAATGGCCTGGGTGGCACCACATCTGTAAATTGCTGCTTGTAATAGTTCATAGGAGTATATAGGCCTCCACTCCAGTTGCATATCCAGATGTCTGACTGATCTATACCATCCCCCAGCTTGTCTAACTCATCTCTGAAGGCCAGGAACTGATTGTATGCTGGTCTTGTCATTGGCAATCTGAAAAGTTCCAGATCATTTGTTTCCAGAACCTCCTTGAGTGACATGTTCTTGTTGCTTACAAAATCATACAACAGATGGAATTTGACTGAGTAAGGGTGATCCCCCTGGATAGAGTCTTGCCACAGACCAACTGTGTCCCCCATGCCTGTTAGGCACTGAGTTATATCTCTAAATTTGTCATGTAGCTTTAAGATATCTCGCCACCGAAATGAACCTTTGTGTGAGGATAAATGTGGCACTTTGCACTGATAATATGTAACCCATAGCAACTGAACCCAGGGGACATCTACCTAGTTATAGAATTTCCTGAGGTGTTTCAACAATAAAGCATCATTCTGAATGCTTAGTTCTTTTACTCCTAATCCTCCCTTGGCCTTAGGTACCAACACCATCTCCCATGCAGCCATATTGTAACCTTTGGCATTTATATCATTCCCTCTCCAGAGGCAATTTTTCCTGAACTTGTCAATAATATCAAGCACAGTTTTAGGAAGGCTCAGGGTGGACATGAAGTAAGTGGGGAGAGAGGAGACCACTGAGTTGAGGAGCTGCAATCTACCTGAGTATCCCAAAAATACTGAGCTTGCAGATAATTTCCTTTCTATTCTACTTACTAATGGTGTAAAATCCTTTACCAATGGTTTAGTCGTCCCCAACGGCATACCCAGGTAAGGAAGAGGCAAAGTCCCTTCTACACAGCCAAAGACTCCAGTGAGCAACTGTATTCTGCCATGTGGCACATTAATTGGAATGAGGCAGGATTTCTGAAAGTTGACCTTCAGGCCTGAGGATGCTGCAAATGTATTGAGCAGAGCTTTGAGGCAAAATAACTGTCTGGTGTCAGCTTGCATAAAAAGTAAGGTGTCATCTGCATATTGGACTATTGGAAAATGATCCACATCTCTACCAGGGATTGGAAGATTGAAGAGCCCTTGGTGGTAAGCACTGTTAATGATGCTCTATAGTAGATCAGCTACCAGTACAAAGAGAAGAGGAGAAAGAGGGTCCCCTTGCCTCACTCCTCTTTTGCATTGAAAGTCCTTTCCTGTACACCATTTAGTAGCACTGAAGAAGTACCTGAGCTCAGAATATGTTTTATCCACACACCATCTGTCAGGGAAACCCTTAGCTTGGAGTATGCTTAGGATAGCTTCATGTTCAACCATATCAAATGCTTTCTCAAAATCCAGCTTGAGGATGATTATCTCTCTTTTTGAAGCATGACATTGATGGAGATATTAAAAAGCCCAGCCTAAACAGTCTTGTATGGTCCTTCCCTGAATGAAACCATATTGATTTCTATGAACCACTGAGAGTATTTGCTTCTGTAATCTGTTGGATAGAAGTTTTGTAATAAATTTCATTGTAGAATTCAGGAGAGAAATAGGCCTAAAATCAGTGACTTTTTCAGGGTTTGACTTCTTTGGCACTAGAGTTATATTAGAATAATTGATGCTTTTAAGGTCAGCTACATTGTCATAAAAATCTCTACATAGCCTATAAATGTCAAATCTGATTATAGGCCAACACTTCTTGAAAAAATGTCCATTAAAACCATCTGGCCCTGGGGACTTATCTGTTGGCAAATCTTTGGCTACAGAATCCATTTCCTTTTCTGAGAATGGAGCTAGCAAATCCTGTAAATTATGTTGTGCCATCAACTGATCTAACTAGAAATGCATTTGGGTACTTACTGAAACACCAAGCCTAGATTTGAACTCTTGCCAGAACAAAGCTGCCTTTTCAGAGTGTTCAACTACTAATCTTCCATCTGATGCTGTAATCTGGGAAATGACATTAAATCTGTACCTTTCTGTAGCTCTGGCATGAAAAAATTCTGTGTTTTCATCTCCCCACTTGACTAATTTTTCTGTGTATCTTTGTTTCCAATAAATAGCCTGACAATGCAATAATTTCTGCAGTTGGGTTTGGATGATGCCTCTGAAATTCCTCTCAGACAGATACAGATCCCTAATTTCCTCCAGATCATCCAGGAAGCCAATAACCATATTGCAGTGTGCAATTAGGATAGATAGATTTGATTTATATCCACTCCATGTTTTGAGGGCTTTCCTTGTAGCTTTTAGCTTGCAAGACATATTTCTAGCACCATTAATATGAGAGCCAGAGACCCATGCATTAGTGACTACCTCCATGAACCCTGGTATTAAGGTCCAAAAATTTTCAAATCTGAATAATGAGGCCTTTGGTATATGTGTGCCAATCTGAACTTTGCAAGGAGTGTGGTCTGAAACACTTTTTGCTAGTGGCAACACCACTGTATTGGGGTAAGATAAGGTCCATGATGGTGAAGTGAAAAACCAATCCAACTGCTGTAAGAGTGGCTGAGACTGCATATTACTCCATGTATAACTTCTTCTTTTGATAGGCAATTCTATGAGGCCAAGGTGCTATATAATATCATTGAAGATTAAAATGTCGTTTGAGTTTCCCCCAGGCCGATTTTGATTGGAAGCTGATCTATAGAAATTAAAATCACCCATGATGATAAAGTTTTCATGATAGGGGATATCCAAACTATATAACCAGGAAATAAAATTGGTTCTTGAAGGTTCTCTAGTGGGACCATAAACTGCTATCAAATTCCACACCGCTAGATTATGCACTGAGGTAATCTACAGACTGAGGGCAAAAATCTCACTTGTTATCACTACTGCTGAAAAAACACGTGAACTCCAGGCTACTAAAATGCCTCCCGATGCTCCTTCTGATGAACAAAACTCAAATCTATCAAAGCGTTTAGGTGCAAACTTATGTAACATAGCAGCATCAAAATTTTCTTATTTGGTCTCTTGAAAGCAAAACAACGAATAAGCACTTTCTTCAATCTTATTCCGAATAAGGTCCCATTTTTCAGGGTCATTAAGACCCCTGACATTCCAGCATAAAATATTCCAGTTTCTGTTATGATCCATAAAAAACTAACTGAGAAAGAAAGGAAAGGAGATACAAAGTATCCACCAACAAAAGAACAGGACCCCCAAAGATTGAGAACAAAGACAAGTTTGCCATAGCAACACTTCTGTTACACCCACAATTGATAAAAGCTCTAGTTGTCTGCATCATTGGACACCTTATTGGAGACTTCAAGTAGCTTCTCTGAAGACACATCTTCAGCAGGAACTTCACAAAATTCAGTAGCCAGTGCTTGCATGAACTCTACTGACAAGGCCTAACCATCATTGGCAACATCTGCAAGAGCAAGCTCCAGGTTGACCTATAGCTGTTTTGTATCTTCTCTAAGTAACTTCCTTGGTTTAGATTTTTCATCAAGCTCCATATGCACAAAACCTGGTACTTGATGGCGCCTAGTATTTCTCTGAATTTCATCATCAACTATATATGTGAGTCTTTTTCTTGTCCTTCTCTTTCTATAATCAGTAGGCAGGATAGTTTGAATGGGCTGAGGGTTATCCTCCAGTGGGATTTGATCCAATTGCATGTGAGAATCATGCTGTGCCAGTGAATCATGCAGATCAATCTAAGTCTGAGGTAGCTACATCTGAGAGGGCACCATTGCCATACTCAAGTCCTCTTGCTCTACAACATCCTGATGATCATCCAAGGAGAACAACTGCATATTCACCTGATCATTGGTGGGCAACTCTCTGACAAACCTCAATGTAGGAGGAGGGGCATTCGAAGAGGAAGCCTCCCAATTGTTACCCCAGTAAGGATTGGCTTGTCCTCGTTCATCTCCACATTCAAAGAAAGGCAACTGTGGTTCATAGGGCAGACTAGGACATGGCTGCTTTTCAAAGGCCTGAATTGCTAGGAACTGGGCTAAACCAAGCTGAAGAGGTCTCCCCTAAAGAGGTCTCAGATCATATAGGGAGTGTTGATTCAGGCTTACTGCATGTAGAATGTCCTGCACCAGCATTTGTGCTGATGGGATGGGCCCAAAAGTCTGATGGAGCCTCAGAGATCTTGCCATATGGAATATAGGATAGTCACTGTCCTGATCCATCTGTGTATTCATTAATGGCACAATTTGAGAGTGATTTTGGACTAGAGGCAACTCCAATCTGATAGGTGGCCCTTGAGCTCTATAAAAATCAAGTACCTCTGAACTGACTGTTTCCGAAGACTGACCAGCATTAGGCAGATTAAGCATTGCTTGATGGACCAGTTGATTAGCCAGTTGCTGGACATGCTGAATCTCATTCTGATCAACCTGTTCCCCCTGATCTGGCCAGGCAGGCCAGCCATTGCCCTGAGCTTGATTAACTGCAGCAGCAGCAGTAGCATTTGGAGGCAGGGGTAGAGCCCAGCCTTCATCAATATTTGCCTGTTCAATGTCATCCAGGTCCTGTACATCCTGAAAGAAGTAATTCTGGTTGACATGCTGAGGATCAGGGAATGGGTGTGGATTACCATCAACTGGAATTGGGTCCTCATCTGCTGGGATAATTTCATTATTCCTCGAACTTAACACAAAAATAGGGACAGTCCAGGACTGACCATGACCTCCAACCAGGGCAGGCTTGCAAACTAGTATACTTCTAGGTATCTTGCTAATGTGAAGCACAGCACATCGAACCAAGACTCTAGAACAACAGTTTGTGTTTCTGGTCCAGGTAGGCACAGTGCCAAAAAGGTTGACTGCTTGTTCTATATAGGCTTTTGTCTGATAGTCCAGGGGGAAACAAAGGAACAAAACCCAACAAGTTCTAATGAAAGGTGAAGCTCTAAGGTTAATCCCTGAGTCATGCTCTTCCACAAAAATCTCTCTACCATCGTGCATAATATGAGGGCTACGATTGATCATAGATTGCCTGGTAATCGAAGAGCGAAATTGCAGTAAACAGAGCCCAAGAGGTGAAGGACAAACTGATACAATGTGAACCTGCATGACACCTTCAAAGTAGTTGACAACATCATCAATGGCTTGATGCAGTTGGTGCAAGTTCTGGGGTTGCAGCGGCGGTGTCAGCGTGGCAATGGCGAAGTCTTCATGTGCCCGTGGCGGGTTCCCCGAGAGTATCACCCTTCCTCGAGCAGGCCTTGCCCAATGCTCCAGGTCAAACCCATCCGGGATGTAGGGGATGGGGTTGACGTCAAAGTTCGCCATGGCCGGCGGCGTCTGGTGATCGGCCGATGAAAGGTGGGGTTTTACTGTAGATTGCTTTTGCAAGAAGGCGAAGGGACGCAGGAGTCCCCGAGGACAGATACAGCCGGTGCAATTTCCTTATTTTCTTTCTCTATAATTCTAGGCTTCCAAAAAATTTTGGGCCAGGCCCGAGTAATGCACCAGCGTGAAATGTGACCATAATTGTAGCACAACTTACAGCGGGCTGGGCTTGTACAGAAACGGGCTAGGTGCCCTGGCGTTAAGCAATTGAAGCAGGCCTCGTTCGAATTTAAAGTTGTATCATCAACGGAAGATGCTCCTGATTTACCTGCTAGAGGAATGGCCGTTGTAAATGTTTTCAACAAATGGTTAATTGCAACTGTCTAGACTTGATAGTTTGAACTATGCATATTTGCTATGTTGTGGAGAGTCATGTTCTTATCTTGGATGGTTTGCATTGGTTGGAAATAAAACTTAAACCTGTTCATGATTTCGATCAAGAGTGATGCATCTTAGAGTTTTAATGTTAATTTTGACCATGCATCATGATTAGACCACTTAATAATATTTATTGGTTTGAATGTTTATTGCAAGGTTCATGTTATCATCCTTTCACTGCAAATGATTTTTTTCATACACACATGCGTGCCGCACGTGCATGTCCACCAGTTAAAAATAGGCTCTCACCTCGATCTCTCCTACCCACCTTAGTTTTTGTCCGTTAGATCTACATTAAAATCAGATCCAACGCGTCTAAATCACCCACCGTAACCTGACAGGTGGACCTGACTTGTAAACTTGTAAACGTTTACACGTGTTTCTCTCTTATGCGTGGCGTTCTCTCATGTTTTTTCCCCAAAATCCCTACCCACCCACGGATACCCACCGAACCTCCCTTTCGACAATTGCCACCGTTCTTATTGCCTTGAAAAAACAAATCTATGTCAAGGAACTCTGCTGCTTCAAGGGCCACGCCGATTAACTCTCTCTGCTCTCTGCTCTCTCTCTCCTTCCGCAGGCCAAAGCCGCCATGAAGGCCGCCGGCCTCCGCCGCTGCGTCGAGGAAAAGGAGGTCGTGGCTGCCGCATATGGCGACTTCTCCGACAAGTGTAGGAAGGAGTGCCGGCGCTACGAGCGGACCTCAAGCGCACCATGGAGTCCTGCGACAACCTCATCATGGAAAACGACGACCTACACGCATGCCTAAACCAGAACACAGGTGTCAGTTACCTCCTCTATTTTTTACTTTCCTGATTTCCTAACTAGTGGTGCTCTGCTTAAGGACCGTGCTTTTCACTGTATGGTGGTATTCAAAATAGATATAGATGGAAGCGCGAGTTTTCCACTCCTCCTTAAAAATCCAATCAAAGAACATATGATGTTGTATACGTATTAAATTAAATAATCCAATGTGGAAAGTACTTTTTTTTTTTACAAATTTGGTTCTTGTTTAGAGCTTATCATGGTTACCTGTGTTGGGGCAGCACGGCTGCACGATGCTCGGTCAGATCTGGTTGCTGGTGGCTAATTCAAACCCATGGTCAGGACTCAGGACTCCGGATGTCGATCCGTTGAAGTCTGCTGCCGATTCGTTGTTCTCTGCGGAAGTTGCCTTGCACCAGCCCATCCCTGAATGTAGACCTTGCTCCACACCGTAGCTTACGAAGAGGGTGAGGTCTTCGACCACGCGTCATTATCGCTGCTCCTATATAATTTCATCGTTCTGGGATTCAGGTACCCATCATCATGGCTGCTTCTACTGCTAGGTTGCATCTACTCCAATTGCAATTCCTGTTCAGTGATTTTTTATTAAATTGTGATTGCTTTTGTCTTCTCTCATTTATATATGATGCACCTGCTGATTCAGTTGACATTCAACAATGTATAACACAATAAATATGCCAAGGTTTCAGGTCCTGTGCAGAACCTCTGTATATCAATTGATGACTCAGTTGTCCAATGTAGTAATGAGTTCTAAACTAAAAAGGAATTTTGGTGTTCTTACAATATTTTTCATTTGCGGAGCAGCTGCACAGGTCTAAAAATCTCATTGAAGCCCGACCTTTTGCTGTTCTATCTACTCATTTGGCTTTATTGCTCAAGTGGAAGTCTGAAACTCTATTTTTATCAGCGTAATTTTTCAAGCATCAAAATAAGAAAACAAAAAGAAAAAGGAAAAGCTCAATGAAAGGATAGCAAGGAAAAGCTCAATGAGAGGATAGCGATGCTTACAGCTGGCAGTGTTGTTGTCATTCAGGTATTCTGAAGTACATATATAAAAAATTTAAACTTTGTATTATTTATTCACCATTCTTAAGCATGGTGGATAACCGTAATTCATGTTTGGTGTTGCCTAACAGGTGGGAGCGCAAACAGAAAAGTAAATTTGTCAGTGATTGACTATTTTGTACTGCCAGATTTGTATTTGCTTCACGAGGAATACTTACTTTGATCACAACTCGGTTTGTTCTAAGTCCAACTTTTCTAAATTGGACAAAACATCTAATAATAGGCAATATATTTCGTTCAAAAAATAATATGTAATATATAATCTTCAACCGAGACAATTACATTGTAAAGGTACATTTCATCATATATAATAATCTTGCACTGATTGTGCTCGAGCTGGTGACTCTTGTAGATTTTGTGCCATGTAATTGATTTCCTGTCACACTTTATACAAATATGGGTTCCAAATACTGGAATACATCATAAAATTTAGTGTTTTCTTATGATAATGTAATGTTTATGTAATGTTACATTTCATAACCATAAACAATGTGTGTCGCATGTGCTACAAAGAAGCGCCATTTGATGCTTATGTTTGATTATTTGAAATTAGCATAACTATGAGAGTTCTACAATTTCATAATTTCGTAGTGATATATTCAAACAATATATGGATATATTGTATGAAGTCAACAAGTTATTTACTTGTATTACAATTAGGATGATATATATTGAAACTATGTATGGATATATTCGCTATATCAAAAAATTTTTATGGCAAGTACGTGTCACACATGCATATTTACTATCACAATGAAAAGCTCATTGTAAACATAGTAACAAGACATTGTAAATATAGTAAAAAGACATTATAAATGCAATTATATCTAAGACCAAGATCCAACGCATTTAAATCTTCCATCCTAATCTGACGAGCAATCCCGGTTAGAAACTATTTACATCTACCCTGTGCAGATGCCTCCCTTCAATATTTTTTCTCACGATCTCGTACCATACCCGCTCAGCGGTTCCCGCTTGCACACCCGCTAAGTGGTACGGCTTCTGCAGAGGCGGTGTAACTCCACGTCCTCGCCCTCGCCATCAAAAGTTGAGACAAAAACGTGGCGACATCAGAGGCCGTGAGTGAGAGTAGCAGTGGGCCAAAGGTGGAGCGATAAATTTTGTATTTTAGATCGAGGGTCTCATGGACTACATTGACTTTCTTTTACTACACCCATGAGCAATGGTATGATTATGAATATGATGAGCGTTTACCTAAAAGAATCCAAAACTTCTAAATATTTCAAATGCATATATACCAAAAAATAGGAATTTAAATGGCAAATAAAAACTAAAACCATTTTCTAGATAATATGCGTGCCAATAGCAAACAAGATAGAGAATGACAAACAAAAACTATAAATGTTTTCTAGACATGTGCGGGTTCACTAGTATAACAAAAGTCGATAAAAAATCACATCTAGCAGCGGCCGTTCCTGGAGTTCATCAATCTGAGTCTGCCACAGCATAGTGATTTCCCCTCCGAGCAGCCAGATCCATGAATGGAGACCACAGCTGCTGCCGTACAATCAGCATCAGATCTGAAGCTTCTTCTCCACTTCCAAAACTGGGAAAAATCCCCCAAAATTCACAAAAGAATAAGAATAGAGCAAGTAGCCTGAGCGAAAAAAAAGAGCGCAACACAAAATCGAACCCACCTTAGGACACAGGAGGATTCAACACCACAGGAGAGAACCCATATAGATGACCAATTCGTCCTGTTGCGAATTCATCGCATCGGAGAAGTAAAGGCAGCTGCACCTAGTCATCGCCAAGAGGGGTGGAAGACAGGGACGCCACGAATGCCATGACCCCTGTGTGCCGCTCGCCGGCGCACGGACGAGGCCATGGCCGCTGGAGGGACGCAAGCAACACTATGGGCGGGTGAGGTCAGGGCCACTGGAGAGGACGCTGCCGCCTCGGATCTGGGGAACTCCGTCACCGGGGGCAGGCCCGGCCTTGGGGGGGTGCCGGCCGAGCAACCGCACAGGGCCCATGAGGCTTGGGGGGCCCAACCCCAAATATGTAAGTACCTATAGTATTCAGCCCAACAGCCCACGAATGAAAGAAATCGTCGATTCAGCTGCCCTGCGTTCGCTGTTCGCAACTCGCGACTCCCGTGCCCTACCGCCGCGTGGCGCCGGCCGTGACTCATTCCTATGCTGTGTGAGCGATCAGGCCTGTGAGTGATCAACATCGTCAAATCGACAATGAATCCGTCCGATTGACGATTGTGCAAGTCTGAGCGAATGCCACCACGCCGGCAATCTGGTTGGCTGTTCGTAGCTTCCTGCTCGCCGGCTATCAGGTTCAGGTAAAAAGCTAATTGGCCCAATCTTTAGTTCTGTACTCTTTACTTCTTTAGATTTGGGATCGCATATGGTGCAGCAATGTATGGCATAATTATTTTATTTAATTACTTACTACTTTTGTAAATTTACAGTGACCTCATGTTGCCCAAAAAGCATGAATTTGGAAGTGCAAAAAAAAAAAAAAAGAAGAAAGGCTAGAAGATTTAAAAGAATCACAAAGAGTAGCTCTTTATAAATTTTATAAGAGAGATACAAGCACTACAGCAATTACAAATCCAGATGAGTGGGCAATAGTTCCTGTGGAGGAACAAACTACACATCCAGAAGATGAAGACCCCACTCATCTGGATTTGTAATTGCTGTAGTGCTTGTATCTCTCTTATAAAATTTATAAAGAGCTCCTCTTTGTGATTCTTTTAAGTCTTCTAGCCTTCTCTTCTTTATTCTTTTTGCACTTCCAGATTCATGCTTTTTGGGCAACATGAGGTCACTGTAAATTTATAAAAGTAGTAAGTAATTAAATAAAATAATTATGCCATATATTGCTGCACCATATGCGATCCCAAATCTAAAGAAGTAAAGAGTACAGAACTAAAGATTGGGCCAATTAGCTTTTTACCTGAACCTGATAGCCGGCGAGCAGGAAGCTACGAACAGCCAACCAGATTGCCGGCGTGGTGGCGTTCGCTCAGACTTGCACAATCGTCAATCGGACGGATTCATTGTCGATTTGACGATGTTGATCACTCACAGGCCTGATCGCTCACACAGCATAGGAATGAGTCACGGCCGGCGCCGCGCGGCGGTAGGGCACGGGAGTCGCGAGTCGCGAGTTGCGAACAGCGAACGCAGGGCAGCTGAATCGACGATTTCTTTCATTCGTGGGCTGTTGGGCTGAATACTATAGGTACTTACATATTTGGGGTTGGGCCCCCAAGCCTCATGGGCCCCTGTGCGGCTGCTCGGCCGGCACCCCCCCCCACCCCCCCCCACAAGGCCGGGCCTGGCCGCCATGGGCTCATGGCGGATGCGACTGGGGGCACTGGTGCACGCCCGCACAGCGACAGTGCTCGACCACCACTGGCGACGGCTGCCCCCATGTCTTCGTCGGGACTTTGCCGGCAACCAGAACCCATCACAGGTATGCCGCGCCCTCTTCTCTTTCTTTCCTGCTGTGCAAAATTGAGCACCCGATCCCTAACTTAACTATTTGTATTCAGATCTGATCTAGCCTGAGCTCTCTCTTCTGAAGGCATTGAGGCGTCCGCTGGCCCAACTCTAAGTAACTACTGATCCCCTCCAATCCTTTTTTTTTTGTTGTTGTTTTTCTGGCTCCGTAATTTGATTTTCGATTGTGAAGATCAACCTGCAGCCGTCCAGCATGTGAATTCAAAGGCATATTGGCATTTTGGCTTTATGCACCCACATGACTTTTCTACTTCTACATGCTACTTAACAGAATCAAGTTATAATTGAGATTTTCTTATTAAAATAAAATCAGACGGCACAAATGAGGGGCACAGGGATTAGCTCCTATGTCCCAGTAGTATTGACACTGACTGTATTGCAGGTTTTGCTTGGCCATAATAGTGATCAGAAGCACCTGACACTTAAAATGGTTTCTAATCTCTGAATTCAGTTATACTTGCCCTAGAAAGAACAGGTGAAGAAAAATATATGCTTTTAAACAAGGTATTGGTGTTTCTGACCTGCATGGTCACAAATTTACTTGAAGGCAACATGAACTCCTATTATCTAGAATTCTCTGTAGTAGTTCATACTTTTCCTGCAATAACTAAAGCTAACCTGTCCGATTTTGTTATCTAGGTTTGTGACTAAATGAGTTGTCCAGACTCCAGAAAAGGAGGTTGATGAGATACTAAAAGCTTGCATGAGGCAACAAGATCGCATCTCTCCCATGATAACATCTATAAGAAGTAAAGTTCTTATTTTGTTCTCAGATTCATTTGCAATATTTTTTTTTGGTTTCGACGCTGGCTGATTTTGTCTACCGAATCCTTCAACAATATAGTTTGTATCAAGTTTTTAATTTGCTGGAGGTTCATTGCAATCACAGATTTATGTTGCATGGCTGGCAACTAAGACAACTTATATCCGTTCTACTCCAAATATCGTAATTTACCATTACCATTGACCTTATTCATTTTTAGGACGAGTGAGAATGCTTATTATTTTAACTAGAGGTTCTATAGCTCACTATTCTGTTCCTGCACTAGAAGTCCCATTCCACATTGCATAATAGTTATCTGATAGGATCCTCAGCAGTGCTCTTTTTCTTGTATAAGTTGGTGATTTTCACCTTGTAATGAAAGGGCCATGCTATTTTCGTTTATGAAAACAATGCCTGCTACTTATGCTTTTGCAAAAGGTCTTCCCTCATTTCCTGAATAACTCCTTCCTATGCTGGAGAGGCTAGAGCATTTGAAAGAGGTAAAGGTCATATGTAGTATAGACTAGAGCTTTTGGAGGCTGCTGTGGCGTTATCAATCTGCTATCGTTCTCTTGCCACTTAGAGATTAGGCGTCTAATGCTGAGATGTGCTGCTACACTATCAACAAGATGTGCTGCTACACTATCAACAACAAAATGAATAATCTGTATTTGGCTTAATAACTAAACATAAGTTTAAAAGGAGCAAAGATAGTTGTCTGGAGAATTAAATTTTTCTATTTTATTGTTGTTTCAAAAAAATTTCTGTTTTATTGGACCTGGAGAACAAAAATGACAGTGAGTAGTTGATGTGCAAAAGCACGGGCAGTGGATACCCCATTTATCTCTTGTGTGATTTTGGTGGCTGTGTGGGTCTTGTCTTGTGAAATATTATTACTATATCGATTGTATGACTTCATCAGATCGAGACATGTCCATTTTGAAAGAGTTTTGTTAATTTATCTTATTTGTTATTGTTTACCTTCTAAAATGAAGAGTTCATTGAAAAGCATCCAGGAGCATATGTTAGATTTTGGCAAATACTAGGATAAGACAAACAAATGTTTTGTAGTCACGTGCGTGCCGCACGTGCATATTCAGTAGTAACTATTAACAGCACCTACATACATACATACATATATACATACATATAGGTTTTTTTTTAATAGATGCTTACACTACATGTCAAACATTAATGTGATACTACAAGCAAATAAATATGTATGAAGTTTAAGAAAGTGTAAAAAACATTTATCAAAAAAAAGGCTATCGTATGTTAATGGAGCATGCTTCCACCTTTTTCTTCTCGGATGTCCCAACTTTGGTTTTGGATATGGGAATAAATGCAACAATTGATACCCAAAATTTAATTCTTTTTCTATTTATTAAATTGAAAAACTAAGGTTAAATTATGAAAGTAAGTCATAACAGTAATAGTTTGGTAGCATTATTTGCCTAGGAACCTTTGCGGTTGCTGTTTAATATTGAAATAAGGCAAAATACAATGGCCCAATTACGACTCAATAAAAAAATTTCCATGAAAAAATGTCCACACTAAACTCGATTGTTTTAGCTATACAATATTTTCATTTTTATTTTTACCATTGAGAAAGGAGCAAATTATCTTCACTTATAAAACTAAACGGTATAAATGAATTTATCAGTAAATTAAGAAGATTATAAATTATTTCTAAGATGCCAATTCTTATAAATTAATTAAACAAAACATTGATTTTGATTACCCTCTTATCCTGCAGATGTCCTCTAAGAGCGTTGATAGTGTCTTGCAACTGGCAAGCATAGGAGTATCTTTGCAGCCAAGTTGTGATAGCAAGCTGTTGAATATAGCCCTACCATTTGTGGCTTTTGAGAGACAGATATAAATATCTTGCATTCAAACTTGCCTCCAAGCTCATGATACACCTCATTGCACTACTACAATAATTTTTATCGAGGCGGGCAAAAAAGGTTTACCGAGGCGGTTTTTGCAACCGCCTCGGATCAAAGGTCACGGTTAATGTGACCTTTTCCGAGGCGGTTTGCTGCCCGCCTCGGTAAATAGGTAAAAAAAAAAAAAGAAAAATCCATGGACATGCTCGGTGAGCCCATCCATGGGTCGCCGTCAGCCGACATCGCCGGATTTGCCACCGGAGACCGCACCTGTCTTCGATCCACAGCCAGAGACACCACCCGCCCTGGATCCAACGCCGCAGACTGCACTCGCCTTGGATGCGCCGCCGGAGAGCGAGCCCACCCTAGATCCAGCCATCAGGGGGCGAGCCGGCCATGGATCCGGCCACCCTCCATCGGATCTAGCCGCCGGGGGCCCACCGGCCATGGATCCAGACGCCCTCCACCAGATCTAGCCGTCGGGGCAAGCTAGTCACCGAATCCATCTGCAAAGACCAAATAAGAGAGGGAGATGGGGGAAGAGAGAGTAGATCGAGAAGGAGAGAGCTGACCTGGCCGGCGAATGCTTGCCATGAGGGAAGGAGGAAGGAGCCCTGGTGGAGAGGAGACGACCGTGAGAGGGAGCGGCTACAAGAGCTAGGGTTTCACCTTGGCTTATATACTTCTAACCAGTATCTGGCCCATATGGGCTTTTTCAACAGATAAATAGGCTCCCACGATTTTGCCAGGTGGGCAATACTCAACCGCCTCAGGCGTTTTCCAAACGTCTCCGTAAATAAAACGACCGTCTCGGTAAATCAATTTTGCAAGGCGGTTGACCATGAACGCCTCGGTTAATCAAAAACGACCGTCTCGGTTAATCCAGATATTAACTGAGGCGGTTATATTGTCTGCCCGTCTCTGAGGCCCATTCTCAAACGCCTCGGAAAAGATTTTTTGTAGTAGTGTTGGCTAGGGCGTGGACTTCCCTATACCTTCAAATCCTACTATTGCCACAAACTCCTTTTGGGACTCAATTCTCACAAGGCTCGCAGACTCCCTTGTAGAGTGCCGACATGCGAGGAACGAGGATCAATGACTATAGAACCGATATGCACCCATTAAGCATGTACCTCTTTTGACGGTCACTTGCTTCAGTCACTAGAGTCTTGAACTCTTCAAACTCATTTGCTAGTCAGCGGTGATCTTTGAAACTTGTCAGGTACTTAGCAGCTTTTCGAAGGAACCCTATCTTGTTGTTAGCTTCACCAACACTATGCATGAAGTTATCGATGCGGTCTTCAATGTGGTAGGACATCTCGATTATATCTCTCCTCCATTAGGTTTTATTAATTCTTAAATTATTTGCTAATTAAGTGCGTAACACCGGGGGTGTTACACTAGAGGATTTTTTGTATTTTCAATCCTTTTTACAAAATATTTGAATAATATTCTCACCTAAATAAAATATGCAGATCTACCTCTTTTGGCCGTGCCATAGGGCTAGCGTGACCAAATAACATTATCACACCATATGCATTGACGTGACAAGATCTTACACGTCGGATGTCGTTTCCGACGTGAAAAACCTTGTCACGCCACTCCTGTTGGCGTAACAGTACGGTCTTGTCGCACTATCGGGACTGGCTTGACAAGACTAAATTTTTAAAAAATCATAACTTTTTCGATACGACGTCGGATGAAGATAATTTTTATATGAAAGTTATAGCCCTCGACGAGATATACAACTTTGTAGTTTTGAGTTTTTTCATTTGAGTACATTATGATGCTCACAAAAATTATATACTATTTTAGCACCATAATAAACGCATACAAGAGCTCGTCACTTTTGAAAATTCATATATTTTTTGCATTGTGTCAAATAATGATACTTTTTATATCAAAATTGTAGAACAACATGAGATCTACAACTTTGTAGTTGCAAGTTTTTTATTTGAGGGCATTAAGATGCTAAAAAAATGATATAGTATTTCAGCACCATAATAATCACGTATAAGAGCTTGTCACTTCAGAAAATTAATATCTTCTTTGTATGGTGTTAAATAAAGGGGAATGTATCTAGTGCAAACTAACTTCCCGTGAAAACCCATACAAATCATGGTAAAAAAAGTAGTCTAAATTCATCAAAAAATTTACACATGTAGATGATATGATGATACACAACCTTGCAAAATATCTTGTCTAAACTTCGATTTCGTTTGTGAGATATAAAAATAAAAAAGTTTCTACCAAATCATTTAGACAACTTTCTGGCTTGAAATTTATTATTTTTATATCTCACAAACAAAGTTGAGTTTCGACAAGATATTTTGCAAGGTTATGTATCATCATATCATCTACATGTGTAAATTTTTTGGTGAATTTAGATGACTTTTTTTACTGTGATTTACATGGGTTTTTATAAAAAGTTAGTTTGCACTAGATACGTTCCCCCTAAATAAAGATACCTTTTATATCAAAGTTGTAGTTCAAAATGAGATATGCATCTTTGTAGTTCTATTTTTATTCCATTTGAGGATATTATGATGCTAAAAAAGTAATATAGTATTTCAGCACCATAATAATCGTGTAGAAGAACTTATCGCTTTAAAAAATTAATAGTTTCTTTTTGCATGGTGTCAAATAAAGACACTTTCTATACTAAAATTGTAGCCTATAATGAGATCTATAATTTTATAATTTTAAGTTTCTTTATTTTAAAATATATTTTCATAAGACATCAAATATGAAATATTTTTTTTTCCTATTGGTACATGATCAATATGTTGCTTAAATTTTATATTGTTTTTTGACTATTTAAATGACGTTGAATGTAAAAATTTAGAACTATAAAGTTGTAAATCTTATTATGAGCTACAACTTTCATACAAAATGTATGTTTAGTATGCCATACAAAGAAGGTATTACTTTTCTACTGCAATATGTTCTTGTGCATGATTATTATAGTGCTGAAATACTATAATATTTTTTTACCATCTTAACATCCTCAAACAAAAAAATTCAAAACTACAAAGTTGTAGATCAAATTTAGAGCTACAACTTGGGTATAAAAAGTATTTTTATTTAACAACATGCAAAGAAGATATTGATTTTCTAAAACGATAAGCTCCTGTATGCGATTATTATGATGCTAAAATACTATATTATTTTTTGGAGCATCTTAACGTCCTCAAATGAAAAAATTGGAACTATAATGTTGTAGATCCCATTTTGTGCTACAACTTTGGTATAAAAAGTATCTTCTTTTGACACCATGCAAAAAATATATAAATTTTCAAAAACGACGAGCTGTTGTACGCTGTTTATTATGATGCTAAAAATATTTGATTTTTTTGAGAATTTTAATGTTCTCAAATAAAAACTCAAAACCGAAAAGTTGTAAATCTCATCGAGAGCTACAATTTTCATATAAAAATCATCTTCATCCGACGTTGTATCGAAGAGTTATGATTTTTCGAAAATTCAGTCCCGTCACGCCACTCCCCGGTGGCGTGACAAGACCGCATTGTCACGCCAACAGGAGTGACATGACAAGGTTTTCCATGTTGGAAATGACGTCTGATGTGTAAGATCTTGTCACGCCAGCGTTATTTGGTCACGTCGGCCCCATTGGCGCGACCAAAAGGGGCAGATCTGCAAATTTTATTTGGATAAGAATTTTATTAAAATATTATTTTATAAAAAGGATTTAAAATACAAAAAGGCCTACAATAGATTGGTAAAAATTTGTCCAAATTAACTATGGCCGACTAACTATTTGGCTAACAACTAGTTCAAGACTTTTCAAAAAAATTAACTCACTAATTTGTCCTGCTGTTTGAATGTACTAGAGCTAATTTGGACTAATTTTAGCCTAAATATGCCCTTAAATCACTATTGAGAAATAAATGCTAAAAAGTAGGAAAAATTGGCTGGAATCAGATATCAAACTAAATAGGCATTTTCAGGGGTTGCCCCCAGATTCACGATGCAACGTGTGAAAAAAACAGGTATTGGGTCGACCCCAAAAGAATATCCACAAATAAGTGGGTTACCCAAAAACACCAGTCAGCAGAGTTCGTTTGGACCTCCCTCCCTCGGAGCAGCACCGCCGTGTAGTCTGCTGCCTCCAACAAGCACCAGCACCGGTGCGGAGAGCTTGCGGCAGCACGCCAGCACGGGACGAAGCGCACCAGCAAGCAGACCGATCCTGCATCTTGCCATCCTTTACTTTTGGTGGCTACCAGCTGCAGCGGCGGCGGCCATCCACGGCGGAGGCACGGACAGCTGCAGGCCAGAAGCGGAGAAGAAGCATATAAATAATGTTGATATCACCTCGTCTGCATGGTGCAGAGATAAGTTCCTTGTGCCTGAATAGCAGAACCAGAAGAAGAAAATGGATCAAAACCAATAAAATTTTCTTCGTCTGCGTTAGGGCTCGAAGCGCTCGAATCAACGACCAAGACTGACTGGGAGCGGGAGTGGGACAAGGAGGATGCTGACGCCAACGTGGCAAGGCAAGGGGCACACAGGACGAAGGCGGGACGACGGCCTAGAGGGGAAGACGACGAAGGCGCCGTGTTGGAGCCGGCCAGCTGTAGCCGCCTCTTGGACATGGCGTACTCCGGGCAGGACGTGGCAGTGTACGACCGCAGCAGCGCGCGCTCGCCCCCGTGCATTGGGGCTCAGAGCGCGGCATGGGCCTGCGGAACCGAGAGGAGGAGGAGCTAGGCGCGCATGGCGTGCTGGCGGGTGAGTGGAGTAAGGACGGCGGCGCGACCCAATGGGTAACCCAATGACCCACAGTGTTATACCCAATTAGCACTATAAATTAGTGGGTTGGTTCTATAGAGTTTTTACACTATAATTATCAAGTGGGGTAATGGGTTGTTGGGTTGACACAATCAAACCTGCATCCTGACGTGCATCATCGACGATAATTAATCGACGTTGGCGGATTAACCGGCCACTCGGCATTAATTAATTAATCGACGCTGGCGGATTCGGCTTACTCCTCTGCTTTGTGGGTGTAATTGTCGGCTCCAGCCTGCTCGCCTGAGGCTCACGCTCGCTGCGCCGCCGTCGGTTCCCCGCTCGCCGTGCCACCATCGGTTCCTGGAGCGCCGCATTGCCGTCGGTTCTTAGAGCGCCGCGGCGTGTCAGGTCCTCGTGCATCGCGCCGCCGTCAGTTCCCCAAGCGACGCACGCACCAGTGGATGTTCCGCGCGTCGTTGGTTCCTTGAGTGCCGTGGATGCTCGCCATGAGGGAAGGAGGAATGAGCTCTGGTGGAGAGGGAGATCGGAGGAGAGAAGGGTGCCGCTCTGGTGGAGAGGGAGACGAAGTGAGGGGAGACAACCATGAGAGGGAGCGGCTACAAGAGCTAGAGTTTCACCTCGGCTATATACTTCTAACAAATATCGGGCCCATATGGGTTTTTTCAACAGACAAATGGACTTCCATGATTTTGTCAGGCGGGCATTGTTGACGTTAGATAGCGTCAACATTTAATAACGCAACAAACACGATAAATGATCAATCCACTTGGAAATAGAGAAGTCTAGAGTTTTATCTGACAAATTCCATGAGTTTTGGTGAATTATTATTTTTCAGGGATTGTTCCAGAAAACCACGGAAAAGGGCCTAACTATCAAATAGAGTAACGAAACTTAACCGCGATGGAAACATACACTATTGGGCTCTACAAGGATCAAGAAAACACCAAGACAAAGCGGAGGCCCAGAGAAAATAGTGGAGGGCCGGCCGGCCCCAAGGAAAATACCGGGCGGCCTCCCACTAAAACGAAATCCTACGCCCTTCTAGAAGCTTCCTCCACCGCCTTTGAGGGTTAATATCCACCGTACCATAAGTTGGTTTTATCAAACGGCTGTCATGCATCCCACCGAGCTATAAATATAGGGCCAGACCCCCTTCCCTGAGGGCACCATATTATTATAGAGATGAAGAGGCGTCCTTCGAATGAATGACCTCTCACCTCTAGAGAATTAGGGCTAGACTTTTCAATGTAGTAGATTAGTTCTAGTTGAGAGTTAGGGAGAGCGGAGCTACGTTCGGGTTCTGGAGAAGTCTTCAGATATTTTGTATGTCTTTATTCTTGTAAGACTTATGTTTTAATATATTTTATCTTCTCTATTTACTTTTATGCATTATATTTGATTGGTTAGTATAGTTGTTATACTTTAGCATAGGATCTTCGCCTGTATTAGGTGCTCTAGTTATTACGTATGACTAGAGTAGTAATCGATAGTGTAGACATAGAGTCTAGGCTATAGGTTACCTGAGATTGCGCCCAACTCTTATGGTTAGTTGTGGTAGCCCTAGAGGTGACAGCTCTGTTAGGCATTCGTATTCCACCATATCAGAGTTGGTGTTTCATAAAGCTTTTAGACAGCCTTCCCTAACTACTTTCTTTCCAGTCTTATTCGAGAGTTGGAAAGGTACTGCTACTCTAAAGTGCTATTGTGTGATTGCTTTATCTACCATGAATTAGTAGAGAAGTATTCAGGAACATTGAACTCTTCCATTGTCCTCTCACTTTAGCTATCTACTCTTTTATCATAGAATTCTCCTGTGTGTGTCATATATGTATAATTCCTATCATCTATCATTTACCTCTACTTTAGTCTAGTTGGTGTATTAAGTTAGTAGATATATGATGGTGAACTATCAATATCTTTAATCATTGTTTCCCAGTGGTAAAATATAAATAACGATACCTGGACTACTCCCGGTAAAATGCTATAATGGTTTTCTGTGCGCTTGCAGAATCCTTTATATTTTAATTGTGCATAAGAAATACCAACAAGTATTTTTAGCGCCGTTGCCGGGGAAATAATTGGTGTAAAGATTTTGATAATGATCTTGATATCTGCTAATCTAGTATGCCGCAAGCTTTAGTAGGATTACCTCTATTTTGTTGAGTTGTGCAATAAGCAGGGATATCAACCGCTCCAACCTTCGGTGAAATTCTACAAGAACAAGACATGGGAGATATTGAAGAACCCGTGGTGCCTAAACAATCATGATCCATCAACAATGGAACTCTGCCATCTCACAGGTCTATATATATATATATATATTCTAACCATGTGTAGATTAGAGAAGAATAGTCGTCATCATATGAATTCAAAGTTCATCATATGTGACGAGCAAAAAGATGTTGCACAACTTACAAACTACATTGTGAGTCATGGTAAGTATGATCAAGAAAGGTGAGAAAGTGCATGTTTACTCTGAATAATCCATACATCCACTCTATCTCATATCAAATCCACAGCATGTTTAGTTTCTTACATACATATAGGCCACTTGCATCTCTACTTAAAACTGAAAAAACAATATTCTCACCATGCATGATCATATTTTCATCTCTATTTGAGTAAATCTCTATGTGCTCTCATACTATCTTTGTTTGCTATAGTGAATTTTGGTTTGGAAGTACTCAAAATACTTTCATAGGCTTTTAAATTGAGCGTGGTGCTTAGGTTAAATGTCTTCTATAACTAAAACTAGATATGGAGTTTGGTTTGGTTATTGAACTAGAAATAGTTCTAGTAGACATTGGATATTTTGCTGGACTAACCCCTACAGAAAAACTATTAAATTCAATTCGGGTAAGTCAAGAGATGAACTCACATCGAGATGAATCAAGACGTGTGATAAGTCCAATAACTTTGCACAAAAGAAAGACATAGCTCATTCTCCATAGAAAAACTGTAAGTACCAACGTTTACTTAAATCATCTTTTTGTTGCAAGTTACCTTTGCCTTGAACCATGTTAGAATGTAGCAAACAAATACAATCTATGCTAAAGCAATTATAAGAATTATCTTTTTATTAGCATAAATGAAATTCACATAAATTATGGACTATAACCTATATTCCAAACTTGTTGCAATCCTTCGGGTATATGTCCACTAATATTCTTGCAGGAAAGAAAGAATAAATATCTATTCATGGTTCAAAACAAAAGAGAAGGAGAACAAGTGTATAGAAAGGATCAAGATGGAAAGAAATTAATGAAAAACACTTCAACACCTTCTACACTTCACCATGATAGTGGACCAATCACCCTGCAAGACATAAGGTACGTTTACCCAAGCCTCATGCAACTTTAAACTACATTCAACATCTTATACCGTGTTGCTAATTATCTTGGTTATCCTGACTCTATGTCATATTTAATTTGCTAAAACTTAAAATAAATAAAATACTCTTTTGGTTCACCTACATATTCTTGGTTCTATTTGAATAAATATCTCTAGTCTTTTAAACTTCTTTACTCTATTATAAGTATGCTTCAGAATATTACTTAAATATTATAACATCAAAGCATATTTATATAAGAATTTGGTTGTATATATAGACTATCCTCTCCTATATAAAAATATTTAAATCATATTAGGAGGCTTCATAGAATCAAGTCAAATCAAAGTTACATGTATTCTTCAAAATAATATCTTTGTCCCAACCTTGTTTGAAAATTTAAAATAATGGTGAATCGGTTAAAACACGGGCTACAAGTTAATCTTTAACTTCTTAGAAAAACTTATCCATACCTTAAATAAATATAATATTCCTTCGGGTATGTGTTGTCTACTAATCCCTTGCAGAAGTTTAGAAGAGTGAGAAAGGAGTACAACATATGAGACAAGATGCTAATAAACGACTCAAGATGTAAGTAAGGAAAAGACCATTGAAATTCATCTACCTTACACCACATGATGTCATCGTGCTCCAGTAATAAAGGTAACAACTTAAAGGTTAGTGATCATCATTTCCTCTTGACCTTGGAGTATATATCATAGCACCATTCTCTTGATCTCAATCTTAACCAAATAAGCTCAAATATGATATATATTATTTTTGAAAGATGATAGTCATCATGTTAATTTTGATAACTTATAAAGATGAACAATCCTTCCATAGGTTAAGCAACTCCACTCCTTTATCTAATAAACTTAAATATCATATTTAAACTTTTAATATTCTCACTCATGTTATAAATAAAATAATATAAACAACATCAGTCTTATTATGCCTAAGGTTAGAGAATGAATAAATTTACGGTCCTATTTGGTGTATTCCCACCAGCAGAGCCCATGCACTTGATCTCTACCTTGTCTTTACGAGTAGAATACACTTTAAGCAAAGTGTGGAGAAATTTCTCAAATTTTATAAGTGGGAGTTCTAAACCAGTAACAATAATGCACATAAGATTGGCTTCAAGATGCTAACAAAAAGAAAAGAAGAAGGTAGAACCACCATTGGAAGCGCCACTAGTGGAAACACTACTTCAATCCTCATCCTTAGGAGCAAACTAAAGTACTTGATTAATGAACTACTGCAAGGAGGAGTCCAGTTCAAAGGACTCAAAACATCAAACCCTTACCGTGAGGTAACATCGGTAGTTATCTATATTTACTTATTTGCATTGCATGATTTATTCTCTTGTTAGCATTTTTACTTTTTTATATTAGTATTGCATAGAAAACAATAAAACAAATAGGCATGTGTTAGGTTATACCCATCTTAAACACTCAAAGCCCCATAAGAATCCCTTACGGTATAAAAGTTTATAGGAGTGCTCACTGTGGTGGCCTAAACATAAAAATAAAAAATATCATGCATATTTACTTTCTGCATATAAACCCAGAAAACTCTAAAAATATTAATTGAGCATCCTGTTACAATTCTACTATTATAAAACACTTTGAAACCTCTACAATACCCAATCCTCTAAAATGGCTAATCATTTATTCTAATACCATTCCATGAGTTTTGGTATTTTATAAGAGCTTTCTGCAGGATGACTCTGAGAGCCAGCTCACCTAGGTATCTTCATCTTCACCACTCGACGTATGCTTTTCTGAGACACAGCTAACCCCTGTGTGAAGGAAGTAACATCTTGGGTGACGAGATTGACGTATTCCTAGCAACACTTGCTCTTACAAATATGAGCTCCTCTATGAGGACCACTTAGCTTCAACGCTCAACTATGACAACATCCAGCTTGGGGGAGAGCATCCCCTAGTTATCAGGTAAATATACCTATGCGATTATCGAGTCTATCTTATAGTCATAAAATACCAAAAATATGTGGGGCACATGAAGGTCCACGTCTGTAGAGTCTTTTATGAGTCCATTAGTTAAAAAGAAATAAAAAGATGAATTATCATTAAAACCAAACAAAGATACTTTAGCTATTTATTAGGGTGTGATCATAGAGTGTGTTTATAATTCTATCTAATTTATTAAGAGTCAAATAAAAACTAAAGAACAATAAACCTTTGTCTTGGAGATGATGAATAGTTGCTCTATCGTAATTCCTTTTAAGTGCATAGTTTTCAACCTTAAATTCTCCCAAATTTTGGGTATAACTATTTTGATATAAGAATTTACTCTGAACCTAAAACTTGTGGAGGCATATGCTTGAGCTAAGTCTAGGTGATTGAGGGATATGATATGAGAAAGTTTGAGCTGCTATTTATCTTATTCGTAGCAATATACTAAGTTCGAGATTTAACTTTTGAAAACTAAAAATTTTACATGATGAGCTCTTGTATGATAAAATTTGAATTTCTACCAAAGCCATATATGATATACATTTAGATTAGGAGAACCTTTGCTGATTCATGCTGCTTGCTCTACATTGAGTTTAGTCAACTTTTGTTGTATATCTTATGAGAGTTTTGTCATGCTTTTAAAATCAAGATCACTTACATACTCTACTTACATATGTATTACTCCTATCCTGGGAGTAAGCGCAGTCATTGTTCCACTTTTATTCAGATCCACCTTAAAATTATTTTTCTCCTACACTAGGAGTAAACACTAAAAAATATATTATACCCTATAGGACAACCCCTGTTTAAATGCTCCAAGTTCCTATCGCTATCTCTCTAATCATTTTGTATTCAAAGGAATGTATGTGGCTATGCAAAAAGAAAATGTACCAAAAAAGAGAGAAGAGGGAGTAAAAAAAAGAACAAGTGTCCAAGCATCTAAAACAATGGGTACATAAGATGCCCGCCTCCCTGTTAAAAAAAGAAGAAAACGAAAAGAAAGAATAAAGATAGCCCATATTTTCCTATGAAAGTTATAAGTCCATGAGAGAGAGAGATTTATTTTTAAAGAGTAAAAGTAGAATTAGGTTTAGCCACCATATTCATCCATCCAACATATTCCATACACATGCACATCTTGGTTTGATTGTATGACTTGATTCTCTTTGGATCTATTATTTGACTTTACAATATATGAATTGCAAGTATGCTCACCTTTGTATAATGTCACTCCTATGAGCTCCACTATAATCTTTAGTTGTAGGAGGATATGACATCATTAATGCCTCAGTGAGTTCCATAAATACCACATATATAAGAGACTTGAGGGTGTCATACAATTAAGCTCTGAGTTTTATTTCGAAAACTTGCAAACACTCTAGAATATTGATTGAGTCAAGAATTTGAGACATAGTGCTTGACTTGATTGTTCTATCTTTCAATTACTCAAGACCCATGCGAAAGTTGAAAAGTTCCATAGTTAACGGTAAAATAGATAAGTTTGAAAGTTAGGGCAGTTTTATCTAATTCAGAGGAGAATTTCTATTTGAAGGCATGTGTACTTTTGAGGAGTGAAAGCATTGTAGCAACTCCTGATCCAAGTTTATTAGTTAGGCTTTGCTAAGGAACTAGCAAAGGGTAAGCTTGGGGGAGCTTGTTGACGGTGGATAGCGTCAACATTTAATAGTGCAATAAATATGATAAATGATCAATCCACTTGCAAATAGAGAAGTCTAGGGTTTTATCTGACAAATTCCACAAGTTTTAGTGAATTATTATTTTTCAGAGATTGTTACAGAAAACCATAGAAAACGGAGTAACGAAACTTAACAGCGATGGAAACATATACTAATGGGCTCTACAAGGATCAAGAAAACACCACGACAAAGCGGAGGCCCAGAGAAAACAGTGGAGGGCCGGCCGGCCCCAAGGAAAATACCGGGCGGCCTCCCACTAAAACGAAATCCTACGCCCTTCTAGAAGCTTCCTCCACCGCCTTTGAGGGTTAATATCCATCGTACCTTAAGTTGGTTTGATCAAACGGCTGTCATGCATCCCACCGGGCTATAAATATAGGGCCAGACCCCCTTCCCTGAGGGTACCACATTATTATAGAGATGAAGAGGCGTCCCTCGAATGGATGACCTCTCACCTCTAGAGAATTAGGGCTAGACTTTTCAATGTAGTAGATTAGTTCTAGTTGAGAGTTAAGGAGAGCGGAGCTACGCTCCGGTTCTGGAGAAGTCTTCAGATATTTTGTATGTCTTTATTCTTGTAAGACTTATGTTTTAATATATTTTATCTTCTCTATTTACTTTTATGCATTATATTTGATTGGTTAGTATAGTTGTTATACTTTAGCATAGGATCTTCGCCTGTATTAGGTGCTCTAGTTATTACGTATGACTAGAGTAGTAATCGATAGTGTAGACATAGAGTCTAGTCTATAGGTTACCTGAGATTGCGCCCAACTCTTATGGTTAGTTGTGGTAGCCCTAGAGGTGACAGCTCTGTTAGGCATTCGTATTCCACCATATCAGAGTTGGTGTTTCATAAAGCTTTTAGACAGTCTTCCCTAACTACTTTCTTCCCAGTCTTATTCAAGAGTTGGAAAGGTACTGCTGCTCCAAAGTGCTATTGTGTGATTGCTTTATCTACCATGAATTAGTTATTATACAATCCTAGTAATAGAGAAGTATTCAGGAATATTGAACTCTTCCATTGTCCTCTCACTTTAGCTATCTACTCTTTTATCATAGAATTCTCCTGTGTGTGTCATATATGTATAATTCCTATCATCTATCATTTACCTCTACTTTAGTCTAGTTGGTGTATTAAGTTAGTAGATATATGATGGTGAACTATCAATATCTTTAATCATTGTTTCCCAGTGGTAAAATATAAATAACGATACCTGGACTACTCCCGGTAAAATGCTATAATGGTTTTCTGTGCGCTTGCGGAATCCTTCATATTTTAATTGTGCATAAGAAATACCAACAGCAATATTCAACCGCCTCCTTAAATCCTTTTAATGAGGTAGGTGTTTTCCAAACATCTCCGTAAATAAAACGACCGTTAATCAATTTCGCAAGGCGGTTGACTGTGACCGCCTCGGTTAATCAAAAACGATAGCCTCGGTTAATCCAAACATTAACAGAGGCGGTTATATTGTCTGTCTGCCTCTAAGACCCATTCTCAAACACCTCGCAAAAGAATTTTTGTAGCAGTGTTGGCTCGTGGTCTTCCCTATACCATCAAATCCTACTATTGCCACAAACTTCAATTGTTTGACTTCACCGATTGCCCAACTGACAAACTCATCCTTTTGGGACTCTAACTAGTTGAGTGCCCGTGCATTGCTACGGCTATAGATAGGAACCCATAACACTCATCCAGGAATCAAAAACAATGAACACCAAAACACATAATTCAACCCGATTTCTTTGAATCAAAGAAAACACAAAGTTCATCATCAAAAGTGAACAAAGGTTAAATACTTACCATTGTAAAAAAAAGAAATGTTAGACTTTTATGTTATAATATAATGAGTACATCAAATCAACGCTAACATCTCAACAAGCAAAGGATGTATCTAGCTAGGAAAATATGTCAGGAGGAGCTTATCTCATAATCTTTCATCTCTAGCCTATCCTTCTAAGCTTGAATATGTGCAAATTTGTAGGAGCCTGGCTCCATGGTACGAGCAGCGGTAGCGGGGGCTTGAGACCACCCTGCCCCAGTGCTGGATCCGCCCTTGCCGACAAGTATCCTATATTACCTTTGTCTCCTCTATTACCCCAAATGCAGATGGATACGATACAAGTTATCCTATATTACTTTTGCCTCCTCTGTTACCTTAAATGGAGATGGATATGACAAATGATCAAGTTTGCAAGTTTTACACCACTGCAACCAATCCTTTTTATAAGGAAGCCGAAGCCCTTGGCAGCTCTGAAATTTATCAATTATCACTTCGCAGTTGTCACCCTTGCCTGAAGCTACTGGATCATGCTGTAATACATCCAAATCTTAGTATTTTTTTCCTTAAACACGTAGGAGAGCTGTATATCTTTGTATTATAGGACAAAAAATCTTAGTAATTGTTTAACGAGACAATCAAATAATCAAGTCAATCACAATAAGCTCGATAAAATTTTATACCTGAACTGAAGTACTACAATTGATGACAGTTCTGAATTTATTCCTGATAGCCAAATCAAGTTCTCACACAGGGGAAAAAAAAATCAGGCACGTGCTTCAGGCATAGCTCCTGTTACACCAGTACCTGCCACCATGACCTCTTCATAACAGCACATGGCGATATGAGACATAGTATTCTACAAAGCTGTCCAGGAACAAAGAACTCTATTTTCACTGATTTGCGTACCAATTAGTTGCATACCAATTAGCAACGGAGATACATATTTATCGCAGTGGTACAACGGTGATATGATATAGTTGCGCCCAGGAGCTAGAAGGCTTACTGCGCCTTGGAGAGAGAAGATAATATTATAGCTCCTCCAAGCAGAGTAGTTAATTTAAGTGTGCTTTCTACAAGAAAAAAGAAATTAGAGAAGCCTGCTATGTGTCAAAACAAAAAATTGTCAAGTCCAAGCGTATAATGAATCTATCTACAATATAGAAGGGAATTAAACAGGCTTGGATGAGTGGTCCTAAGATACCTGCAACAGTACAAATGATACAACTGGCACACATCTCCTTTTATATAATAGAGAATCACATGGTTCTATGATGTTTAAGGTCATCCATGCTTTGAGTTGAATACTCTGATTCTTTTTAGATAAGCCAAAAAAAATCAGCATGTCAGTTGCACAGATCATTCTCTCTTTGATCTCTGTAGTTTAGGCAATACAATCCAACAACATCATTTGTTAATGGCTTGGTTAATCAGCATTGATAGAAGGGAACAAACTATTTAGTACAAACAATTAGGGCCTCCTTTATCTTTATAGCAGAAAATTTTAGTTCCAGCAACATCAATTGTTAATGGCTTATTATATAGAAATGAAACCATAATCAGGGTTTATACAGGAAATACAAAATGTTTTCAGCTTTGCCTGCACATGCCTGCACCTTGTAGTCACTGCTGCTACCCTCTCCTTTCCTATTTCCTCACCTCAAAGAGCAGGCATGTAGAGCAAAACAAAGGCATAATAGGAGAAATCAGAAGTAAGTTCTCTGAATGTGTTGGTTGTAAGTTCTCTGAATGTGTTGGTAGTAAGTTCTGGCAGGCATAACCAGGATAGGTAAGTTATGGATATAAAGACAATTGAGAAAGCCTGACAAAATTCCTTTATTGTTCAGGATGTTACTAAGCAACGATAAATTGCTTTTTTAGTCAGATTCAAAGTAAATCTGAATATTTGCAATTGACTGAAAAAATGAACATTCCATTGGCAGCACATTTCTTATACTAGTTAACATGCACGTGCGGCACGCACTTGCCTACTATACAAGACATTTGTTGTTTTTATTTGCCATTTCTTAGCTTGCTTGTCCTTTTAATCCTGTCCTAGTTTTTCCATAATTTTTTAGACCGACACTTTTTGATACTTGTATTTGTAAGTGTTGTTGAATATTCTTATTCTTATATTTATAAGTTTTGTTGAATATAATTATTTGTATCCTTTTTTTTGTTTTTTAACTTTTATAATGTTTATTAGTATCTCACTAATTTTTATAGTGTACAACACATCAGTGGTTTTTTCCTTAATGACTTTTTTCTAGTTTTATTGTTTTTCTCCTTGTTGTATTTTTTCATGGTAGAGCAACTCTGTACATGTATATATTATATATATTATATTTACTAATTCTAATTGGACCAAAAGCCCACAGAAAAATTGGTCTCATCAAGCAGGCTGGCCAAGGCCCAAGCATCTAGAATTGCTACAGTTGGCATCTCAATTTCTTAAACGTGGCATCCCTCTTCTCCATTTTTCTAGACCTCCTCTCCTCCATATCTGCCCTGCCCCATCTCGAAGCCTCCACTGCAATCTGGGCAGAGCACCAACACCGGGGCTAGCCGCGAGCGCAGGTCTGGCTGCCAGAGTTGGCAAAGCACCTTTGCCGAGGATGGTCATGCCGCCTAGGGCTGACTGCCTCGCCGGGGGATGGCCGTGCCGCCTAGGGCTGGCCGCCTGAGCCGGTCTCCAGATACATTGATATTCATGTAATTTAGCCCGAGCTTCCGCATGCTTGGAACGACTTTTCGTTGTAATATTTCAATATCTACATCAACGTCTGGTGCGATCTGCCTTCTCATCTTATTCTTAGAATTTAGTCATCTATATTTAGAAGAAGACGTAGATAATCATATAATAATTATATTGCAGTGGCAACACAGTAGTCAGCTTAAGCAACTATATCTATATTATGCTAAGCTTGTGTTACATGTTTCTTTCAAACAGGCTCGATGATTATGTTGATATTAACGTATTTTAGCCCGAGCTTCCTCCTCGTCATTTTTATTTTCATGCTGTTCAATGGCTTTTGGTTGTAATAATTCAATATCAGCATCAACGTCCGTGTGATTTCCTTTCTCCTCTGACCATTGGAATTTTGCTCACCTATAATTAAAAGAAGATGTAGATAATCATATAATACTGATATTAAATCAATGGGAACACAATTAACATTTGGGAGTAACCATTTACAACAACAACAACAACAACAACAACAAAGCCTTTTGTCCCAAACAAGTTGGGGTAGGCATTTGGGAGTAACCATTTAGTAAAAAAAAAACCTTGGATGTTCTTCTTTTTTTATTAGGAGTTGAAATTACTCCTTCCGCTCCAAATTATAGTTTATTTAATTTTTTTTACATCAAGTTTGACCGCTCGTCTTATTTTATATAAGTAGAGTCAAATTTAAGTCATTCTTAAAGAACTTTTATTAATAAAGCAAACCATAAAAAATATGATATTTTGCATGATTTTTTAAATAAGATAAGTGGTCAAACTTGGTGTGTAAAAAAGTCAAACGAACTATAATTTAGAACGGATTAATATGAACCAAATTGCCTGCATCGCCCTCCTCTGTGCTCGAACGAGCTCTTCGATTACGTTGATAATCATGCTGATATTCATGTCTGTTCTATATTTTACGATCAGGCAGCAATCAAGAAAAAAATAAATATTATAATCATTATAATCAAATATTTTAATAAATTACTAGGTAAGATGCCCGTGCGTTGCTACGGGTAAATAATACATTTTAAAACTTATCATATTTCCCCTCCTCCTAAGCATTTTAAAAGCAGTTCACAAGAAGCAAATTCAAGAACATATGATAGTATAAGAAACACATATGATAGGCTCCATCTATGATTAAATTGATAAAAAAAAAAACTGACAAATGATGGCAAGAATAAATTGACAGTTTTCAGTTTTCAGAAAAATACCAAGCACATAACTGCAACTAAAAATTACCAAGTACATGAATGCAACTGAAAAAATAACTAAAGCAGTAGCAGCAGCTGAAAATTACAAGCATCATTTTGTAGTCTGAGCAAATGAAATGACTGACTGAATTCCTAATTTAATCAGCTAATCTGGTTTGATCCAAATCTGATAGTCTGCTGAAGCAAATGAACAAGTCCACACCTAGTTCAACATTGCAGTCTCCCAAAGGTTAGAGAACTTCTCAATCATCAGCATATAATTTGCCTCTTTGGTCCTACTCCGTCTTCAACCCTGTCCTGAATTTGAAGGGAATGTCTTCCAAGTTCCAATCCTTATCGCCAATTGCAAGCACAACATCTTAGATCTGCTGCAGAAAAAGAAGTACCAGAGTGTGAATCAACAACACTTGGATATGAGAACAACATATGGAGCTGGTTAGTGAGGCTAGTCAAGAAGGTTGTACCGATGCTTCATCTTTCCTCAGTTTGCTTACTCAGGTATGCATCTGGGCAATACCAAGAATCTATGATGTGGAACTTCTAAAATTACACATTTCAAACGCGACTCTAAGTATCTATTCCTTGTAGGAAAATTGTCAAAATTATTAAGTGTGTTGAATTACTCTGATTTGTGACATCAAATACGTCTCTATATGCAAGGAGGCAGCACAAAGGCGAGGAGGCAGCAATGCCTCGAGGTGGAGAATATATGCAGCAAAAACAGAAGTAATCCGTTATAAAAATTTACTCAGGCCCTTCTACAATTTTACTCCTGTGTATTAGGAAAGAAAATTAATTTGTGTTCGCAAAGGATTCCGGATAGAAAAGGAGTTCGTATCAGATGAAAAAGCAACTATTTTGTACTCACCTGGGACACCCATGGAGGTGGCGGAGGGGCAGAAGGCCGGCACCGGCGCCAGTCACCACGCCGCCACATTTCACTGTGCCTCTCTATGCCGTAGTAGCCAGCGGGCAGCTCCCAGCCAGCCACGGTTGGGCCACAGGCTCACAGCATCTCACCCCCAATCGAGGCGTGCTCCCAGCATACCTTGTCGCACTGGATGGCTACCTTCTTCCCTAGCAACGGCGGCCACACGGAGTCCAGCGGCCGGACGCGTCGATTCAGCCCAGACTAAAATCTAATGATGCCGAGGGCCGAGACTTCTCTGTCGAGCCTACCTGCGGTGGAGCGGATTCCGGCGGCCGGCGGGGTAGACTCCAGCGAAGGGCCGAGACTCCTCTGCCGAGCCTAGCTGCGGCAGAGCGGATTCCGACGGACGACAGAGTAGACTTTAGCGAGCAGGGTCACCTCGAGGCGAATCGTAGGTCGCACCCTTCTTCCCCACCCATGGCGGCATCGGCTAGCGCGGACGACACCACAACGGGAAGTCGAGTGGCCGTGCGCACGCATCCGGGCTGCCCAAACGGTAGTTCTTCCTTCCTCGTTTCGAGCTCCTCAGCTTTGCACGCGAACTTGAGGAACGGCGGCGCGGACATAAACAGGATGCGGAGGCCGCACGGGGAGACGAAGGCATTTTTTTATTGGAGCGATCCGGTCCTGCTCCGAGCTATTACGTGAGGTGAAGCAAGACCCGAGCGAGTAGGCTGTAAGTGGGCCAAACAGGAGTGAGTCAGCGAGGGGACCAAACAGTTGGGCTAGATTGGAATAGGCCAGACGAAAAAAACGGCAGAAATTTTACCTTTTAAATATTAGACTAGTAAATATGCCCGTGCGTTGCTACGGGTGAATATTATGTCTTTTTAATTCTTAAATTTTATCTCCCCTCCGTCATTGTTTCTCACTTAGAAGTTGGAATTGTTCACCAAGGTTCACAACTGCCTAACAAGTTGGACGACGGCAACCTGGTCGGTATGGAAATGAAAGAGTAGGTCAAGAAGCTCGGCGGTACAGGCAGTCACGCTTAGGCAACAAAGTCTATTTTTAAGGAAAAATCAGCAAATTTATAAAGTTGTCATCCAGTTTTTTGGGGGGGAAATATAAAAAATAGCATATATTTAGATACTGCATGCCATATAGATAGCAGTTCTGGCCTACCTGAAGATACAGGTAGCTTCAGGAAGCATTACTGTATCTAGCAAAGGTATATCACAGCATGATTGATAAGCCAAGAATGACAACAAGTAGGTCATTAGAAAAATTAGATGAAGCTGAACATAAAAGCAGTCCAGAACTCTAGAAGAATACCATCCTCTACAAAGAATATAGAGCTCTTTCAGAACAACAAGATATTCCCATTCTACTAAACTGACAAATGTGGCCACCATACAACAGAGATTGAGATAACTGGAATCACAACTGAAAACAATCTTCAGCCACCATTAACCTCCAGTGCATCTGTTCTAGCTGGCTAGTTTTTTTTTTCAAAAGATAGCCTTAGCATAAGTATCTACTATTCTATTCTAGCATTTTCTATACAAGAAAAAGGATTATAATCAGCACTAACTATAGAGCGAGTGCTGGTCCAGTTCAGTGCCAGTTCATATTTGATTTCTTCGCCTAGGAGAAATGGAGGCACCTGTACTTCTCCGCTGCTAATGATCTCAAGGGCTCTGTCTTGGTGACCTTGTCTGGAGGCTGTTCCCAATGAGGACGCTCTTTTCCTTCTCCAAATTCTCCTTTTTCCATCTGCAATCTCAACCTGTACAGGACATAATTGAAATAAGTCATGTTGCAGGTTCCTAATTACAGTTAATGGTTATGAATGGAGACATGATTGACTTTTATCTGTTGGAAATTTCCTGCTCAAACGCATACTGCTCGCTCTAAGCTTCTAATACAACTCAAGAATACTGAACTGGCCCATGTACTGCTATGGCAAATACTATGCACATTTATACATAACTAAAATAGGAATACTGATCACTTTTATACATGAGAAAAAAAAAGACCAAAATGCATGTCTATATTCATCACGGAGGTAAGATGAAAGAAAGGTAAATAAATTTCCCAAATTGTTGATTGTTTATAGTCCACTTGAAAGAAGACAAGAGATATATGTACTGACCAGAATCATCTCAACTTCTGTATCCTAGACATACCGCCATCGCAAGAAGCTAGAAGGCTCAACGTTGACAGAGATTGCACTAAGGTTGAACTTACATTTTTCTTTGCTTGCTAGAGACATTGCAGCCTACCATTTCCTATCAATGGTTGATATGTTCAATCATAGAGAGTAGCAAATAGTATAACTAACATGAATCTGATACAAATAGATTAACCTTTTTCATTTGATTTGTTTTATTTTGTTGGAAAGGTAAAGTTATTTCCTCTAAAACCAAAATATTGGTGCCCGTGCATTGCTACGGAACAAATTAAACTGTTGTAGTAAAAAAACACAGCAAAGTACTACTTATACTTTTTTTTGTGCAAAAGCATATTATTTAGTGCCAATTGTTCCATCATTATATCAGTAAAATAAAAATAAAAATAAGTATAAAAATACAAACAAAAAATCAGGATAAAAATAATTTTCTTACATGTTAGCAAAAATTAGGATAAAAAATAAATTTTGATGAAGGACCACGCCTTGTCCAAGAAGCCGCCAAATTCTTTATGAGGGACACAACTTCTTACTTGGTAGCAAAAATCATGATAAAAAATAAATTTTGACGAAGGACCACACAAGCCAATTTAAGGATGAACTGTGAGACATTTTCATGGTCCACGCCTTTGTTCAAGAACCAGCCAAAGTTTTATTTTTATGGTCAGGTGTCAGAATACTGAATGTGGATGGTGCACGAGCTATATTGACTTGAATTTGTTGGTGTGGAAGAAGTCGCTATCCATGATCGCCCTGCCCTGGCTGCAGCGTTGGCAGGCCTGGAGGAGCCGGCGGGGCAGATTTGCTTCATCTTGCTTTGTATTTGTAGTCTGCAACCATGTTAGTGCCAACAGCAGCAAGGATGCAATGAACTTAACTTTCAGTAGGCTAGTAGCTTAGAACCTAACATAAATTTAAATTCACCTTTGCACGCATTCAATTAGCATACTGCGCTATAATCATGCTGATGAACAAGTACGGACTTTATTAACAAAACAACATTGGTCAGAATGAAAACCAGTACACTGCATCTACAAAACAAATTTCCAGAAGTTTATACTGCAAACAATAAATTTCAAGAGCTATACATTTTTAGTAACTTTCAATATTGCAATTTCCGGTCATCAAGAGTGAATATTTCTCTTACTTTCTTTGCAAGGTAAGGCTGTCAAACTATGTTTTGTTTGCTCTGATAGAAATTTAATAAATCTGACCAATCTAAGTCCACATTTCATTTAAAAGCTACAGACTGCCCACGGTTCTCATTATATTTTTCATCATTAAGAAAAAAACTATGGCATTGTCCATAAGGCAACCATTTATAATTAAAGTTCAAAACAAGCTAATGGGTGCACCACCACCACTGAAGCAATAGAAAACAATCAATAAAGCACACGCATTGTAGTGTATTTCATACACGAATAATCTTGTACTGTGTGATGAAACAGAATAAAGATGATCACACCCCCATGGCATGTGTCCAGGACAAATCAGTATCTGCAGAATACGACCAGAATATACAAGAGCACAGCGTGGACTGGACATAATATCAAGTATCTGTCAAATGCGACCACAATACTGACCTTAGCTGTTCTAGTTATTACCGCCCTTCCATTGCTTTGATGTATGGCTTCCACTATGCTGGACTTTCGGTTCTCTCAATTGCTCGAGAGTTCAGATACCACGTACCTGTCGCTAGCATTGTACTCATTGATCTCAAACATTAGTGGCCTTGTACACCTCGCTTCGCCAAGTTGTTCCTTTAAGCCCACCAGCTTCTCATCCTTATCATCAAGGATTAGCTGAAATATACCACATCAGATTCAGGTTAGTGTTGCTAATTTTCCATGCTGAAGTGACTGAGTGATTAATGCACTTGATTTCTAACCTGTTATAATAAATTAAGCTACAATTGAATCAGATGACAGTAGTAGGACAGTATTGACCTTGCTAAGTGTTGCCACAAAAGTCGAACGGAGATAGAAGATGTGTATTCATTCCAATGAGCACATATACCTCTGTAGCTGAGTCTTGAAAGGATGCCAGTTAGGGTCCTTATACCCGGAAAAGACAGAAAATTTCTGTGTGCCAGCTTCTTGCCTTTATCGAACCTGTGTTGCATGTCTGCTAGTACCAACAAAAGAATCGACACCATACTTCAAGATTATACTTCAAATTGAAGACTAAATAATGGAGTTGAAAAACGAACAAATCATAAAAGAAAAAATGAGCCTCCTGTAACCAAGGTGCGCCTGCTCCTGCAACCAAGAAATCCGGACCAAATCGTTTGGGGGCGCACTGAAGAATCCTGAATTCAGAGAACTTCCTGACTAAACCAGTAAATTAGAGGAAAAAATAGTGAGAGGGCAGAGAGATGAGTACCTGCACTGAAGAATCGTGGTCCTAGCTGCTCGTCGCTGCCGCCGAGAATACATCGAAGGCAGGGCAGCGCTCGACGCCGTGGGCGAGCACGCGACCACGGTGGCGCCTCCTGTCCCTCGTGGCGGAGGCGGAGGATGTCACGTCCAGGCCCTAGGTGCACCTGCCGCGCGTCCACCTGATCTGCGGCGGGCGGGAGGTAAGGAACAACCGAACAAGGGCACGGGATAGGGTTCCGGCAGCCGTCAGGGGCGTCGGCGTCCAACCGCAGGCGCGACCTAGCTAGGGGAGAGGGTGTGTGCGAGGGGCGGGCGGGGGCTGCAGGCACCGAGGTCGATTGTGCGGACATGGGGAGTCGGGGTCCGTCGTGGTGGCACCGTCGTCGCCGCCGTCGTGGCAGGCTGCCGGTAGGCGGAGTTGGACGGGCGGGAGTGGAGGCGCGCCAGGAGGTGGTGCGACGACAGCGCTGGAGTCGCGGAAGGCGGCCAGGCGGGACGGGCGCGTCAGCGCCCGCCGCCGTGAGGGAGGAGCGGCGTAG